>ML261627.1:7585-50803 GCA_005239495.1 Nicotiana undulata | reverse complement strand
CCCCCCCCCCCCCCCCATAGTAAAATACACATTTCTTATAACACCCCTCCTATTAGGAAACTATTAGAAGGCATGCTACACGTGGAAAACCCCTTGCATGCAAAATCTTCAGATATATCCCCTACACTAAGCCACTCGAATTGCATGCAATTAGATGCAATCATTCCATACACCCAAATCTCCCCTATTTTAATTAACACTAACCTAACTCAAAATGCCCAGAATTCCTCTAGGCAATCGGAGGAGATATGGTCTCATCCAAATTCTTTGCATCACCTTCCCTCCAACATAAAAACCTCCCTCCACTTCCTCAACAACTCCAAAATCCTCTAATAATATATGTTCAATCTCCACTGCCACAAGACCTTCACCCACTGTCTTGGATGAAAATAGGACACGTGGGAAGGGGTCTAATGTTCAATGTCACGATCAATGGCCAAGAGAGTGTGATCCTCATCCAAAACCCACGTTACCTAGCTTAACTTGTAGCTGAGGGTCTTCACCTAGCAATGAGAAACTACACGAATCATGTGTGGGTGAACAATATCCTACAACCACTAGATCCACAACTAAACCAAAATCCAGTGGAAGAGATGAGAGCACAATGGAACCTACCCCTCATTTTGATCCAGTCCCCATCCTACCACAAAACCTAGGCCTGGACCACCCCTTCTTTCCTCCAGGCCCTAACTGCTCTCAACCCAATACTGATGCAATGGGAGACATCACACGCATAACCACAACCTCAGAATCCAAACATGCAAATGCATATAGAGGGAATGAACCCTAACACCCCAGTAGTGCCAAATGTAGGCAACCCAATGGAAGAAGAAATGATCGAATCAATAGACTTAGTAGGAGAATCAGTGGTGGAATTATCAAGCCTAAACGAGGTAAAAGTCTTCCTCTTCAAGGAAACTCAAGAGAAGAGGTACATACTTGCATGCCCACTAAATCTTCACAAATGCTCAAAGGACATTCGTCCCCCAAAAGGACCCAGCGTTGGGCAACAAGACAATGATCCTAGTACCTTCCTTAAGGAGAGACTTAATTATCCCTAGGGATATGATAGAAAATGGTCACACACATGCACAAGTTTTTAAGATTAATTCGGTTAATATTGTTATATGGAATATTAGGGAAGGAAATAGTGATGACTTTAGGCGAAACTTTAGAGAATTAATGGTTCAACACAAATCATGTGCGGTCACACTACATGAGACAAAAATGTCGTCCCATGTTAATCTTCTAAATGAATTTGGCTTTTCGGAGATGATTGAAGTACCAGCAGATGGCCAGGCCAGTGGAATGGTGGTATTATGGGATCATGCTAAAGTTAATAACCATAACTTTGTCCGCAGAAATTATGAAATACATGCAACTATTGAGGTACGTCCTACTAGATCCATATGGCTATTCTCATCAATATATGCTAGCACTAATTCTTGGTCTAGAGGTCAAATGTGAAAAAATATTGAAAACATATCAGATAATTACAAAGGGCCTTAGTTAATAGGGGGGATTTTAATGATGTTTTTAAAGCAAATGAAAAATTAGGAGGCAGACCATTGAATCGTAAATGTGCTTTTAAATAATGGTCTAGTCTTAACTACTACAATCTATTGGACCTTTGTATTTGCAAGTATAATTGGTCGAATCACAGATTTAGTAACAATAGTCTCATTATGGAACGCCTTGACAAAGCCTTTGGTAATGATCAATGGATCCAAACATTTCCAAATTCCCCCATAACTCACCTACCTAAAACACACTCGGATCATTATCCACTTCTCATAACTCTTATCCATAAGCAGTACCAAAAATTTCCCAAACCTTTTCGTCTTAAACCCTTTTGGTGCAAGCATCCACAATTTAAGGATGTGGTAACTAATTCTTGGACTAATAATCATTACACAATGGCTACATCTACCTTTAGAGACAATATCATTAGTTGGAAAAATAATTTGGAGATATTTTTAGAAATAAAAAACGTATTTTAGCAAGGCTCAATGTTATTCAAAATTCTACTGCTTATCATTCAAGATCTTTCCTTCAAAACCTGGAAGATGCCCGAAAATTGGAATTCAATAACATCCTAAAAATTGAGGAAGATTACTGGAAACATCGATCTAGAATCCAGTGGTCAATGAAGGGGATGCAAATACAAAATTTTATCATATTATGGCTATCAATAGGAAGAGAAAAAAAAAAGATTGACCTCTTTAAATATGAAAATAACAATTGGATGGATGATCCTGGAGCCATCCTTAACCATACTAGAGAATACTTTACCAATATCTTCACTACTACTCATGTATCCAGTGATTGAAATGCTATATGATATGATCCAAAAAGCTATAACAGCATTGATCTATCCTCATTATATAATCATCTCTCAAATGATAAGATTATTAAGGTCTGCTTCTCTTTTAACCATACAAAGCTCCAGGCCTTGATGGACTTCATCCTTTCTTCTTTCAGAGATATTGAAATATAGTTGGTAACTCAGTAATTAGCGTCAAGAAGCTTTCACTAGTGGAAAAATTCATGAGGGTATAAATGACACCCTCATATGTTTAATCCCTAAAATTCCTAATGCTAATGACTTAAAAAAATTCAGGCATGTAGGATTATGTAACACCATTTACAAAATCAATATCAAAGTTATTACAAACTGGCTAAAACCCTTCCTAAATAGCCTCTTTAACCCTTACCAATCTAGTTTCATAAAAAAAAGGCTAGTGATAATTCTATTATAATTCAGGAAATCATTCTCAAAATGAACAAATATCGTGGTAAAAACATAATATGTTCCTAAAAATTGATCTCAAAAAGGCTTTTAATTGTCTTGAATGGTCCTTGACTTAAACAATTTCAGGCATATAGGACTATGTAACACCATTTACAAAATTATTACCAAGTTATTACAAACCGGCTAAAACCATTTCTAAATAGCCTCATTAGTCCTTACCAATCTAGTTTCATAAAATAAAAAATAAAAAAATAAAAAAAAGCTAGTGATAATTCTATTATAATTCAGGAAATCATTCTCAAAATGAATAAATACCGTGGTAAAAAACACAATATGTTCAAAATTGATCTCAAAAAGTCTTTAATTGTCTTGAATGGTCCTTCATCTATAGAGCCGTCACCTTTTCTAAATTTTTATTTAGCGAGGAACCGTTTCACTCGGCGTCGAATGATCAAAGCTAAAAGCTTTAGGCATCTTTTGAGCATGTTCAGCTTCCAAAATTCCTGGAGCGTCAGACAGGCACGCAGCAGCAGGGTACTATGGTTACCGCACCTCCTCCCCCAAACATCACTAAACTTATCATGAGTTGTATTTCCTCAACAAGAATTGCTATTCTAGTTAATGAGTGGAGAATTGATTACTTTGCACCTACAAGGGGTATTAGACAAGGTGATCTGATGTCTCCATACTTATTTATCCTTTGTATGGAATTTCTTTCCACCCTCATTAACCACAAAGTGTATATGGGTTGTTGGGATCCAATAACTATAAGAAATAACAATTACCAATTGTCCCATTTATTCTTTGCAGATGTTCTTACCCTCATGGATCAGATCAATAATAAATCTATTAATACGATTAAGCAGTGCCTCGACCTATTTTGCTCCTTGTCAGGGCAGACCACCAATAAAGACAAATCAAGAATTATAATCTCCAAACACTGCCCCAAAATTTTATGTGACAAATTAATCAATGTTCTTAATATAAATATTAGGCACACATTTAGAAAAAACTTGGTATTTCCCATTACAAATTCAAAGACTAGAGTTGTTGTCTTCCAATTTGTTATTGACAATATGCTAGAGAGACTAGAAACATGAAAAACTAATTGTCTTACCATGGCATGAAATGTACCCTGGCTACACTGTGCCTAAATTTCCTTCCAAATCATGTTATGCAATATACCCTATTGCCTTCAAAAATTCTTTAAAAATATCGACAAAATCCAGCATAATTTCCTATGGGGTACTAATGCCTCTTCTAAGAAACTCCATCTCATAAAATGAGACACAATCACAAGGCATAAAAATGAGGGTGGATTAGAGATTCACGCGGCTAAAAGTAAAACTTTAGTAAACCTAGCCAACCTTTCTTGGAGACTCCTCTCAAACACTCACTCCCCTTGGGTTAAAACAATTCAAGCGCTTCAAACACTGGGAAAAATATTAAGAATTCTTCGTTTATTTGGTCCAGCATTATCCACTGTTGGAATATTTGTAGCAAAGGCATTACTTGGCTGCCCCACAAGTTATCTTCACTCAGTGTTTGGAATAACCAGTGGATCCACAGTCACCCACCATTACGCCAATGTATCCACGGTCCCTTAACTCAGATCGACTATAGGCTAGTCATTAAAGATATCTGATTGTGGGACTTTCAAAATTATCTATATAACTTTCACCTCTCTTGATTAAAAAAATAAAATCTATCACTCCGAACTCTAACATCTGTGACACCCCTATTTGCTCACTAACCACAAACGATCAATTCTCCATCAAGTCGTATCACAATTTGTTAAATACTCAACCAAATGACGCTAAGAATTTTGATTGGACTTGGGAACTGGCGTGCTCTACCAAAATTAATATATTGATATGTAAATGCTACCATGATAGGCTTCCAACTAGAATCTACTTAAATCATATTGGCATAAATAATGATCCTATTTGCACCTTATGTAAATGTCACAGTGAATCCATTACGCATATATTCTTGCACTGCACCGCCGTTGGGGATTTCTGGTTACATCTAGGAATAGACATGAAAGGCTGGAATACAACTAGTAACTGATTGATAAACATCCGCGATCAAAATTGTATTCTAAAAGAAGGATGTCATTAGTTGGAAAGAATTTTTTCACTTTGCTATATGGACCATTTGGGTCTATAGAAATAATAATTTATTTAACAACACCACAAATAAAGTCTTCATGCAGCATACTCATAAGCAAGCAGTGGAATACAAACTCATCACTGAAAAGGAGACTATGTCTCAAGGAAAATATCTCACCTCTATAAAATGGCTAATGTCTAACTGTAACCATATTAATCTTAATATAGATGGATCATTTAAAGAAGAAATATCTCGATGTGGCTTTGGAGGTCAATTTAGGGATAATAAGGGCAAATGGGTGATTGGGTTCCAAGGGTCTCTACGTGGTTTGTCACCCTTGCATGCTAAGCTAATGGCACCAAAAATGGGCCTACGTCTTGCAATAGAACAAAGCTTCACCAACCTAGCAGTGGAATCAGATCTACTGACGTTATAAACAGTCTAGAAAATGGTGACACACACCTAAACCATATTATTCATGAATGCAAGTCATTGATGGTTCAGGTGAGAGTTCAAACAATCCAGCACAATTTCAGGGAGGCCAACAAGCCAGCACACAAGCTGGCTAAGCATGTTGTTCAGGAAAACAATGGCAGGGGTCTAGAAATTATGCACTATCCACCACATTTTGTAACCGATGCTTTATCCTCAGACTGTGAAGGCTCTATCTACCTAGTAAAAAACATTAGCAAAGATGCATGCACTAAGCTTGCATCCTTGGGAAATAAAAATATCCTGGGTGACATTAATATTTTGTGTAATAGCCAAGGTATTGTGCCTTTGGGCAATGCTAACTATGTCGACTCTATTTTGTGATTTCTATATAAAATAGATCCCTGCTTATCAAAAAAAAGATATAACTAGTCTTCGGGTACGTGCTTTGTTTATATACCCTATATTCATGGGTATATAATTTTACAAAAATCTCTCGAGTTATTTTATTTCATCCTATCTACTCAGATTTCTGTCTTCGTTCGTGATCATATTGGGCGAAAAGTAATTGTAGAGGACAGGTGAAACGGTAATTTTCCGATTGAATCCAATAATAACTCTATTTTCATATGGTAAAAAGATCTTTTACTTTGGATTTTATGTTGTTGTCTCTTTTAAATTCTTAAATATTTTTTTAGTTATAAATTCAAGATTATTAATGTTAATAAATTAGCATTGTGTAACTTTGGCGTTATGTTAATTTTTATATTTTTTAACCTATCTTCTTATCCCGTATTCTATTTCTTGGATTCGGGAGGAATAAGAGGGTGCTTAGCTAAGCTTATAAGCTTGTCAAACGGGCTTATAAGCACTTTTTGACTTATATATGCATTTGGTAAAATTAAAAGTGCTTTTAAGCCAAAAATAAACCAAAAGTCATAAGTTGGTCTCTCCCAACTTATCAAATTTCAGCTTATAAGTACTTTAGGTTTGACCAAAATATTTACTATTCTATCTCTAAAATACTTCTTTTTAAAACAAAACTCTTCGTACAGTTTTACTCTAACCCAGTTCTTCAATACATATTAAGTGCTTGTTTCTTCTCTACAAACACCGTGAGCATTATTTAAGGTTTTTTCTTTACTTTTGTTAATTTATACTCCACCCCTTCTAATTTATGATTGTATACTTATCATAACATAAATTATATTTATAAAAAAAGATATTATCTAATCATTTTTATAATTAAAATAACATGATAAATATGTAGAATCTAAAATTTTAAAGAAAATAACGTTTTTAGTAGTGTAAATTGTTATAAGGTCATTTAAGTCATTTTAATATAAAAAGAGTTTATCTGCACTTTTTTATCAAATAGTTTCCGCTACTTATTATTATTTCGGCACTTTTATCTAAACACATAACTGCTTATTTTTTAAATTAAATTCAGCACTTAAAAGTAATATTCAGCACCTAATGCTTATCAATTACTCTAAATCAGCTAAGCCAAACAGGCTCTAAGTTTTTGAGGTTTAAACTTTCCATTACCACAATTAGGGAACGAACTAACTTTCCATCACCAATTCATAATAAAGGACATTCATAAGCACTGAAAATTTGGAGAGGAAGAGAAAACCGAATATTTTGTATGGATAGAGCAACATGGCAAGTATTTAAGAAAGATTTCAAATATAAAACATCAGGCAATGAACTTCTATAAATTAAAACCTTACTTGATTTTCAGTTCATAAATATTAGGAGCTCTTACCTAATTCAAATAAAAAAGAGTTAGTGATCAAAATATTTGTAATTTCAAAATCTTAAATATTAGGAAAGTAACTCAAATTATAATTCTTTTAAAAGAATTTTCGTTAAGGGACGTCGTACTTTTAATATAGTATAGATTCAACCAACATGTTGATATTTGCAGCAAAATATTGAAGCGGTTATGAGTGCACAGTGGTGATGTCTTTACTGGTCAAGTGTGCAATTGTAAGAAAAGGGTTTAGAACTTCATCTATAGTTGGACCATGAAGCATCAGACATTACCTAGGCTATCGACATCACAACTCACGAAATTCTGTCGAGCAACACCCGGCTAAAATGCTCCAATTTATCAGTTAAATCCTATTAACAATATAGCTTATTCAACTTTCGCAACATTTAAGAGATCATGTTCATATAAAAAACCTCTCTTTCCTTTTTTGGGGTTCGGTTTTGAGATCTATCTTTCCGGCTTCACTTTGTATAGAGAAGCCATACATATTGTGATTGATTTCGGTTGTAGCTTCTATAATTCAGTCACTACGAAAAGTTCTTAAAAAAACATTAAATTTATCGAGATGGTTGAAAAAATAACTTATTGAAAAACCAAAAGAATAAATTTGTAACGAACGATTTTGATTTGAGCCGACTTAGTTATTCCACCCAATTAACACAACCAAACTTTTTACAAGTTGAGTTGTGATACATTCATCATTTGGATCCACCTTGACCACTGGAAACTTAACCACACTCGTCCGAATTCATATTCTTGGCTCAACCATAAAGGTTTTTAACATTAACGTTTACTTCTCAAGGTTGCTAGATGATTTGCAGCCATCTAACGTCATTATTCTCTTTCCCATTTTAACTTTTTTCTCCTTTTTCCCCTCTTATACACAGCAAACTTACCTTTCCCTGCACTTGCACAGCAAAAACCCACGAATGCTGCATTTGGTTGCATAAGTATCTTTCCAAACTAAATATCTGATTTCCACACAAATTAAGTTTAGGAGCAAAATGAAGTATGAATAAAGAAACAGAAATGTTATTTAGTATACGTATCAAGCAGGAAGGAGAAATCGAGTTAACAATATGTCAAAATGTCCTTTACAACTTCCGGAAATCGAAATACCGGTTAGCTCTAAAATTTAGAATCCTGTTACTATTACATTGAGCAACAAAAACGCCCAATAAAAGCGACAAATTCTAACAGAATATAGAACTTTAAATTACAAATTGCAAAGCAAAAGCAGAAAAACTTCTTCAATAACCCAACAAAATGAATCAGAGGACAGAAATTACAGATGTCCTCAAAATGATATGTACACAGAATCAAAAATAATTCTAGAACAAGCAATATTAAAAAGCAAAATTTTGAAACAATAATCTAACCTCAATGTTTAAGCATTTTGATCTCGAGAAGCATGTCCTTGCCATCTGCAATTGAAAGGTCAAACTTGTTAGTAGACATGACCAGTCAATGCTTCAAGGTGCCAAGGGTCGGAAGATAGATGCATGCGTTATGTAGTTCATATTTCTTGATACATAACACGTAATAATTCTCCATCTAATACTGTTACATCACTTGGTGAAAAATCAGTATTAGGCAAGAGATGCTCAAAATAGTCATGAAACAGAGGAAGATTAGATATTAATTCTAATATCCGGTCACTCATCTTGCATTTTAAAATAGGAATGTCTAGATGAGGAACTTGTTTAGTGCTTCATATTCATAGTAATTTTTTCACAGCACTACGAGAACTTAATATTTGCTGACATTTTAAACAAACCTTGAAAGCAAGAACCTTGCCAGTGGACTCAAATTCGCATTCGAGTTAAGCTCTTTACTCTGCTGTTTTTTCTTGCTATCAACCTCGGTACTTGTACTCTCTGTTTCAATCTTTCCCTTTGCAAAGATGCGAGCAGCAAGGTCTTGCAGATCTTTCAAAGATGACTCCTTTGAACTGCAAAGAGTTTCTACTCTCTTGAGAAAACTATATTATAAACAAATGGAGTACATTTTAAGTTATATTTCAAGGTAAGCATAAAAGTGTGGAATAACTAATAACCTTGCCAGTCGCTGGAGCAACCTAGTCATGAACAGATCGCAAGAACCAGGCTTCATGCGCTCCATATCCAAGAAAGAGCCAACCATCGCCTGCATGAGTGAGCCATCTGATTCACTAGTAGCAGCCTAGACACCAAGTAGATGAAAAGGTGAGCAAGGACATCCAAAACTCCATATGAGACCCCCCACCTCCAGGACACTAAAAGATCCATATCAACTGTATTCATCATGCTCATGGTCAAGAGGGTTTGCTGAACTATGAATGTAAAGCATTCTTACTGATAATTAGTCACAAGACAGTAATTTGTAATGCTTCAAATGAAAGTAAGATGATGCAATGCCACAAACTATTTCTACAGTCTGCAAAACATATTTATATATCATAGGTGGATCCAGAACTTCGAGTCAGCAAGTACAAAGACCACTGCATCCATATTCTGTTAAGCTGGGCTCAAATTAGTATGAATATAAATAGAGATATGGTTCGAGCCGATGAAAGCGAGTGCAGCCAACACTCGCTCTAGCATCTGCCATATTTTGATTGATATGCCAGAAAATCTGGATCAGTTACCACATTTGTAATCAGAAGACTTGTACGCAAATTATGAACTTTATTCATAAGTAAATTATTAAGCACCAGGTGCTGAGCAGGTACAACATTTGAGTTATAAGCAATTACAACTCACACACTACATGCAGCCATGCCAAAAGACAAATGGCATATCAAATTTTCAGAAAAGCAATTGTGCTAGGCTTTTGGTTTGAGTCTGATAGAAATAAAACGACGCATATATCAAGATAGGAGTTAATAATTTGACTTTATATAATACCAGTATTTGATTCCTAGTTCATCTATATTTCTTGTGGAGATGAGTTCATTGAGGTCTGCAAGTGCCATCATAGTGCTCTCAATTATAAAATATCAGCCATTACAGGTTTCCTAATGGTGATCCTAAGCCACCTAGGATTGATTCTTATGGTTACTTAAACTTGAATTTTTGCCACCATTTTCCAGTCTCTATTTTCCTATCTTTCTTCAGCCCCTTTCAGTTTAATGCAGTTGAATGCCATTATCCTATGCAAAACTCCTTCACCCCAAAAATTTTGAAACCTTTCAGCCCAAATATACACTGTTAAAGCCCCTGCAGCTGCTAGAAATCAGGCCCGCATCAAATGTTTCTGATGGAAAAAAGATCAGCAGCACATATTCTTGCATGCATACAGCTAAGAATGTATCGCAATCTAAACAAGCACAGCTCAACGGACCTCAGGTTCATCTATCACGACTCCCATAAAAAATCACCTTTAAGATATCTAAGTTGACTTAAAGCTCAAATCTTACCTCTTTTAGTGAAGGAATGAGGAGAACAGATAAGGTGGCAGATGAAGGTGCAGCATATGTTCTCGCACCATCTTCTTCATCACTTGTATGGCGCGATCTTGAAAACACCTTCTGTGCATCAAGATAGTCGCGAGAGTGCCTGGAAAAGTTATGGTGCTTCAGGGAAAATGATGAAACTAGGATAAGCCAACTTCAGACTATCTTTCAGCTTCAAAAACTCATGTACCTAGAAGAATCAGAGCTCATTGTTGATTGTTCTGTTTTACTTTCTGGCCAATCACGTTGGACCTTGCCCAATTTCGATCTGTCTCTAACGTTTCCTTTCTTTGGTCCTGCTAGCATGGCAGCCTTGGCCTAATAAAGTTCGCATAGAATAAGCCTTACAAACAACCGAGAGATGTCATATTGGAGAGACTTAAACATAATTAAAGTATATATCAAACCAATGAAAGAATTTCCAGTTTGTTTAATGAATAAACAATCGGTATCAAGATTCACGAATTAAAAGATGCACTACTGAGGGAAATCAAAGTCTTCTTTGAATAACGTTTTTTTCAGATAACACTTCCTTGATAAAAAATTTACAACACGTTTCCACTTTTATTATCCTTATGGTCGTCCTATACCTAGGTTCAAAGTTTAGTATTACAAAAATTGACCCACGGATTTCAATAATCGAGACAAGAATTTCCCGTAAATGGAAACCAGTTTGTTAGTTGGGAGAATTCTGAAGATAGATACCTCGGCAAGGTTTGTTGTGCTATCTTCAAGTGATGCACTTGAAGATCTCTCTTGAATTCCTAACCTAGATTTTGGCGTTCGAGGAGAATCGGGGTCATCATGACGTCCACGATAAACTACAGTGCCACTGGAAGAAGCATCCTCGAAAGAAGCAAGTGTGCTACTGGACTGCAAAGTGAATTGACACTAGTAGTTAATGGCAAATTAAACAAAAAGTTTTTAGCATATGCCTGTTAAGAAATTTTGGTAGAAAAGATGACGATTACCGGGGAACTCTGGTCGCTGAACAGAGAAGAGGACTGAAAACCTCTAGGAGATCTCACAACCACTGTTCCAGTACCACTCACTGATAATTCCTCCTGTAAAATTGCAGATTAGAAACAGGGTCACAAGAAGATTCTAGCAGAAAAATATAAAAATGTAAAGGGCAATGTAACTAAATAGTTCGGCAATACATCTGAAACTAAAAGTATCAAGAACAAACAAGCTCTTCACTTTCTTTCTATTTTTTAAATTTTTTCTTTTGGGAGATCTATAAGCTTAAGTGGAGATTCCTCTTAGCCGTGGGAAGAACTTGCACAAACTTGATGCATTTAATGTTATCTATTTCATTGGACAATACACTAAAACTTGTTGCAGATGACAGAACCATCCAACTTTTAGTTCAAGTGTGTCACAACAGTTTATTGCATGAAGAGTGCTATAAAACCACCTAATAAGATCTTCCTGACAGTAAAATCCCAACATACTGCCACATTGCAGACATCAATTACTTTATTTTCAGGAAATCATGATGTCTGATGTGTACATACATTCTCCTGCAACTTGGATCAGTAAGCAAGTTTACTCCTTCATACAAGCTTCTAAATTTCACTAAAAGGATACGACGTAAGACACAAATGTAAGTATATGCATGCATATAGAAAAATACACACTTATAGAGAACAAAGCAATACATCTTCACGAGAATAATCTCTTTTCTCATTGTTGTTTGCATCTCCGTCGTCTTTTTGGCTGAAACCCTCTGATGAGTTATAAAGAATAGTTCCAGAAGCAGAGGACCAATTGTTACCACTGTCCAGATTTTTTCTTGAAGCAGGTTGATTGGATGGAACTTCTGGTTTCCTATCTCTAACCTGTGGTGGTTTCACACTTCGGACTGTTCCAGTACTAGATGATCCTCCAATGCTGAAGTCCCATCCAGCAGTTTTTAGGGTTTTCCCCTGGCCACTGTGAAGGTAACACTCAGCAAAGAATCACCACAGCTAACAATAAAGCAAATCAAGAGGTTTCACTAACCTGACTTTAACAGTGTCTTCAGTACCCGTATCTCTTGTCACCTTAACGGTGCCCGACGCTTCCCCTACAGGTTTCAGGCCATTCCTAGGGGAATCAATATCATCCTTTATTTCAAACTTAGGGCGCTCCCTACAAGAAAATACATGTAACAACTTTTGAAAAGAATACACAATGATTGACCCTGTATCATTAAGCAAACAATCCTTAAATTATACACCACTAATAAGATTCAGAAGCGATAACTTGTCCAAAAATGGTAAACCAAAATATCATTTAGTCCCTTTTTTAATAGGATATATATCATTTACTCCCTCTTGTCCCAAATTGGATTTATGCACTTGACTCTGATACAATTGTTAAGAAAGAAAACTTGAACAAAGAATATTTTAATGTTAAACCGAGGGAAACATGTAGGACCATAAGTTTCCTTCTGCTTTTCTGGTCTTAAAGACATCTCGTGAAAATAAAAGTGGGACCCAAATAATTTTTCCCACATGAGATAAAACTTACCACCTTAGAAGTAGATATTATTTTGGGAAAATGGAAATATAACTAATTCATCAAGTACCATTGTTTCAAATGATACTAAGGCAAAATATGATGCCTTAAATTCCTTTTACCAAAGCAAACATGCAAAGAATAGGTGTAAATGCACAAGATGTCAGGAAAATGGAATGCACCTGATTCTCTCTAAAAGTCTGGGGCTTTTTCTTGCATTCCTTATGAAACGATGCTTCAGTAGTTCCTTTGCACTTGGCCTCTAGGATCAATAGAAGTATAGAATAAGAGAAACAAACCTAAGCATAACCATGGCCAGAAATTACAGACAATCACCCAACTAAATAAGAGTTGGATAATTATCATCACAGAATTTTTTCCTGATAAGTTCAGTGTTTGTAGAGAAGATAGAAGATGAATAAAGGCAGAGGTTTTAAAAAGTAGATCATCTATAAAGGATCATGCTTCTACTCTTTCTATGTCTTAAATTGGCTTACACCAGGGCCCAAATTTTTGAGGTGCTTGTAACAATTACCGGTTGTAAAATGTCCAAACTACAAACACTAATGATTATTGGAACCAATTGATTCATACACAATTTTTTTCCTTCTCAGACTATAAGGCTGAAGTGACTCATAAGAATGTGTCACGTGAGTTGGTAACTTTATTTATGCATCTACAGATATATAGCCATATAGGCACCTTTATTAGATAGACCATGAACACATCTTGAAGTGCTTTAACATTTCTGCAATGGCTCATTCTCCCAGTAAAGCACTAATAATGGAGAAAAAATTATTTAAACAGCAAATTACAGCTGAAATCGAATCGTCCTAGGTTGTCCACACCACTTTTATCAACTTATTCCAAATGTCATACTTTTGTACATCGAGGTTTGAATATGTCTTGGAGACGTTGAGTAGGATTGCTTATCAAGTTACTTAATGCTCTAATAAGAAGTGATAGGGTGTCCGACATTTGAGAAAGAATACCTTGATTCTAATATGTAAGATCAAAGGAGATATTTCAACTTGTGCGAACTATCATGGGATACAACTAACGAGACATACGATAAAACTATGGAAAAAAGTGATACAGTGTAGACTTGGGGACATTACAAGAGTAACTGAATTTTAGATTTATGGTAGATCCACAACATAGGCTTTATTGTTGGTAAAAAGATTGATAAATTTATCGCGAGATGAAAAACGATCTACACGTGGTGTTTATTAACCTAGATAAAGCATATAACAGAGTACCAAGAAATATCCTTTGGTGGGTATTAGAGAAGAAAGAAAAAAGAAAGAGATTCATATTTCAAAAATCATATTAGATATATAGATGTCATAAAGGATGTGTGAAGGAGTCATCACTAATGTGAGAACAGTATCAGGAGATATAACGAAGTTTCAATAACATTGATCTCGTACTTTGGTTGCCCTAGTTATGGACGAGCTAATTAACACATGGGAGTTGCCATTTGCCATTTGCTAACAATATTGTGTTAATTGACAAAACCAGCGTCAGTGTCAACTAAAAGCTTGAACAGTGGAGAAGCACTCTGGAAAGTAAAGGTTTTAGCACAAGTAAGATTGAATATATCCATTGCAGGTTTAGTCATCATAAGAGTGAAATTGAGTTGAGATTAAGGGTGTGTTTGGTACGAAGGAAAACATTTTCCGGAAAATATTTTCCAATTTTTCCATGTTTGGTTGGCTTAAATATTTTGGAAAACATTTTCCTCATCAACTCATTTTTCTCCAATTGGAGGAAAATATTTTCCCTATCAAGAGAAAGGAAAACATTTTCCAAAATTCCTTCTCAAGCTTCCCCACCCTATTCTTTACCCTCACCAACCCACCCCACACCCACCCACCTAACCCCACCCCCTGCCCTCTCTCCAAAAAGATTTTCTTTTGTCACCACCCACCCACCCTCACCCCGCAAAAAACAAAAAAAGGTTTACTTCTTTTTGTAATTTCCAAATTTCTGTTTTTTTTTCTGCACCCCTCCCCACTCCCGCACAGAAAAAAAATTTACTTTTTTTGTAGTTTTTAAATTTCTGTTTTATTTTCTGCCCCTCCCCCTGGAAAAAATATTTTTTTTATATATTTCAGTTTTACTTTTTTCATCTTTCGATTTACAGGTTCAAAATTTTACAAGTTCCAAAGTTATGAGTTCGGAGGTTATGTGTTTCGAAATTCACGGGTTTAGAAATTATAAAGTTTACGGGTTCGAAATTTCGCGGTTTCGAAAGTTTTGCGGTTCAGAAGTTTATGAAATTTGTGGGTTCGGAAGGTTGTTGGTTCGAAAGTTTATGACTTCATGTTTATTGTATCAAAATTATTTATGAATACTCTTGAGAAAATATTTCCTTGATTTTGCGTACCAAACACCAGAAAATGAATAAGATTACTACTTGTTTTCCAAGAAAACATTTTCCTGTATACCAAACACACCCTAGATGGGATTACGGTTCGTAAATGCCAAAAAGAAAATCATAAATCTATGCTTGATTTTCCAAGAGAATGGCACGACAGATAAGAAAAAAAATCAAAATAGGATGGCTGAAATGAAGAGTGAAGGTGTTAAAGAACATGAGGTAGACAATAACATAGAAGGAAGTTGTACCAAAATATCTACAATCTCTTGGAGTCCATGCAGACCCAACGAAAAAATAGGGGCTAATGGAAGAGAAAGATCTATAAAGGCGATACTAATTACTAACTCCATCCCAATTTACGCGGCGGTTCTTGACTAGGCACAATTTAAGAATGAAAATAAGACTTTTGAAACTTGTGGTCTAAAACAAACCATAGAAATTTGTGTGATAAATCCTCTCCTTAAGGGTCAAATGGAAAGTTTAAAGTTTTTTTTTTTATAGCCCCGGGTGTCCGAGTCTCTTAGAGCCCCGACTAATCCCAGGGGTGCACAGGCCCTCGGCAAGGAGTTTCCCGCAAGTGCACCACGGTTAAATCAGGTTTTACCCAGTTCGATGGCCCTCAGAAATTGTTTGCACCCAGTGGGTTTCGAACTTGAGACCTTGAAAGGGAGCAAACCCTAAGGCTCAAGTCAATTGCTAACTTGCTTCTAAATAATAAAGTATGACATTCTCTTTGGGACAAAATAAAAATGGAAGTATGACACATAAAGCGGGACAGAGGGATTAGTTGGGAATATGTTTTAGTCTATGTAATATGTTTACTAGAAGTCTTTTAGTCACGTTAGAAATTTATATGTCAGTAAGAAATATAGTGTCTACATACTGGGTGACATTTGTCGATAACCATATTATCATGTAGGCTCTCTAGTTTATGGTATACGCCTCGTAAGTCATAACATAGGAGTTTTTCCCACATTACTAAAATTATTTACCTAATAAAAAAAATAAAGAACTTTTTATTGTTCTATTTTTATTTTTTGTACAGTATTGGTCTAAGATGAACCATTAATGGAGCTAACACGATGAATGAAGATTCATATAGTCTACTTACACAATGAAACTCCAACTCTTTTCTTTGCATGATAGGATGAATATAGGCGCATAGAAGTATGATAATAGTCAAGCACAAAAGAATCAGAGACGTAGAGAGAGAGAGAGAAACAGGGGGCTTGGCAGCAAAAAAGATGAAACCTACCTCAGTAGGACTCTTCTTCAAACACAAAGACACGAATTCCTTGAGAGGACGAGAAAAGTGTTCCTCTAGCTGCAGGATAACAGAAAACGCATTAATTGCTACCTTTTGAAGAACAAAAGTGTATCATGAAATAAGAGCACTTATAAATCAGAAGTGGATAAACAAAAACAAAAATCTAAAACATTGAACTGGAAAAAATATAACCTGGGGAGGATTTTCTCGAGGTATGATAAAAAGTACTCTCATGGGGTGCAGATCAGCAAGTGGGGGTTCCCCTTTGGCCATCTCAATTGCAGTTATACCAAGTGACCAAATATCGGCCTGTACAGAAGAAAACACCTTAGGTGTTTGACCAAAACCTTAAGCAAGGGCATATAGAGGAGAACAGTTTTCTTCTCTTATGATATTGATAAGTCGAGCCTTCGCTCTTGCCTATAATTATAATAAGAGGTCAAGGATGAGGAGTTTCAGGAATCATTTCGATCAGCAATAGAAAGGATTAAGACTAAGAGCTACACAAGGAGGAGGAAGCGGAAAAAGGAAAAAAGGACCAATTAGAAGAAGGAAAATGGACTCCGTATATTGCTGCAGTTCCAGAGATACCTTCTCATTGTATCCTTCTGAGTTCTGAATTACTTCAGGTGCCATCCAGAATGGTGTTCCTACAAATGTCTGCAAATATTAATTACATTAGGAAGCTTTAGCGACTTGACCTTACTTCTAACCAACAAAACCCAATGCAACTTCCAGCAAAACTGTGACATGTAACCCAAAGACCTCTATAACTAGTCAACAAGAAATAATAATAGCCATTCAGCAGTGATTGAGCAAAAGAATCAAAACAAAATTCCGTAGAGTATAGCAAATTGTACCTTTCTCCTAGAGATCGTCCTTGTCAGCTGTGCAGAAACGCCAAAATCTGCTACCTGTGGAAGGGTAGATCAGAAAACAATAAGCAAGCTCACACGATAGTAACACCACATTGTTACCATCCTCTAACATATAATATCAAACATGAGTTATTATACCTTCACATCACCATTTTCTGAGAGCAAGATATTAGCAGCTGCAAAAACATTGAGAAACCTATGTCATTTCCATAACGAAAAGGGGGTAGTGGGCCTCAAACTGAAAACAAGTTTAGCTAGCAACTAATGGAAGAAGCAATTAACAAATTAAGAGAACTTCCAAAGTATTAACGATTTATAATAAAAAAAGATCTTCTTAGCTGCTGCAATTTAATACCAAGAAGCATCTAATTCCAAAACGTAGTAACTCAAGGCAAGAACTAATTATCAAGTTTGATCCACCCATTGTTTCAAATCTAAGCTATGGCCAACATTTTAGCAAATAAAACTGAACAGATAAAAAGCAAAGGTACAAATGGCCCATGGACAATACCAATCTAGATATCTGCCAGGCTATCAATATTTAGCTACAAAAGAATACAATGAACCTTTGATATCGCGATGAATTTTGCCTTCAGAGTGGAGGTATTCAACAGCATGAAGCAAATCACGTAAAATGCATGCAATAGACATTTCATCCAATGGCTGATTTGGTTGAATCTGCAGAAACAAAATCATGGTTAGTATCCAGAGAAAAGTTCATTGAACAGATGACTGACATTTCGCTTCTGGTGGACCATTTTGTCTTAGTGAAGCAAAACTAACACACCTATAATAGGTGGCCTGTAATGTAACATTGTGGCTGCAGGTGTTGAACACCAACACATATTTAAACCTGAATAACAAAAAAGATAACTGCACTATGCTGTACCAGTACTATAAAATGATTAGCTACAGGCAAGTTACTTTGCTTGTAGAAATTTGAAGAGACCCGAACAAAATAGAATTTGGAGTAAGCAAAATTCCAGATTCAGAGTATTCTGCAAATATTTTTATGGAGCACCAATTATCCTTGTGTTTATATATATCATTAGATGAACTTAGCCAGGAATGTCGCCGTATCTGGATATTCTCTATACTCCTGGTATATGGGTTCTACCCTCGTTGAAAAGCAATCATTATTTATCTCAAAACCCGCCAACAAGAAAAAGGTATGTCGCACAGGTATAACTCAAACAAAGCTGAGTGGTTGACATTGATTATGTTCACTTAAGTATTGGCAATTCAAATAATAAGAGTAACACAACTCAGAGGAGGTACAAGTTAAATAACCAAAATAGTAGTGGCAGTGGAGTATCATAAACTAACTCAACAATGGCAAGCTTGGTTTTGAAGTCAAGCTTTACATTTGACACCATGCCCAGATGATCCCTAAGATAAAAAAATGTTTTGCAGTGAGCAGCCAGAGCCCGGCAAAAGCTAGATACTGCTAAGAGTCATAGAGTTAGTTGAAAAGGGTGTTATACCACACTACAAAGACATTCAATTAGTCATTAAGACATCTTTAAGGTTTTGAGGCCAGTATTCTTATCCCTCAATTTAATAAGTTCCACATTGGAATTCCATTCAATTGATCATCAAGATATCTTTTAGGTTTTGAGGCCATTATTCTATCCCAGTTAATTAAGTCCCAAATATGGTAACAGCATGTAAAAAGCATTTTAAGTTCATCCCCACCAGTCACCGCAGGATTTGCCTTGAGTTCCAAAAATTACTATGTATTTCATTTATAAGCTTTACTATAGTGAAATAGATTTTCCGTCAATAAGTAGAATAAGAATCAAACTCTTCAAACGAAAGTCAGATCAAGTCAGGAAAGCTCCATTGTGGTATATGCAGACGGGAATGAGAGAAACCATAGAACTATCTCTTTTATTTCTGGGATAAGTAAAAGATAACCTTACACTATCTCATATCGTTGTTTTCCTGTCTCACCTCAACATACCCAGCAAAACAACTAGAGCTACTTGTGTTTTATAGCACAACGGAAAGTAGAAACAACATATTAAACTGATTTGACTTCAAGATTTTTGGACCTCTTTTGCCATCACAAGCGTAAATATAGTGTTATAATTATAAAATACAACATTTCAATACAGGAGAACCCACCTCCCCAAAGTCAATGTTAATCCCATTATTTTATGATGAACATTCACTTCGTGTCCAGGAAATCTTATAGTCAGGGAGGAGAGGTTGGCATTATTTTAGATTTTGCCACTTACTAGATCAGCAACTGAGCCACCAGCCATGTATTCCATTATTATCCATAGCTTAGTTTGGTGCAGGTATGACCCATAGTACTCCGTAATATAGGGAGATCGACATTGTGATAAAACTGCAATTTCCTAAAAAAAGTCATCCAATAAAAACCCTGCTCAGTTAATGATCTAATATAATCATCAAAGAATAACGTAAGTCAATCAATATGTCGATATACCTTTTGGATATCCTCAACTTCATCCTCCCTGAATGACAGCAATAAAAAGGCAATTTAGGATAAACCAAAATATAACCAAGGTATAACGAGGTCAGAGACTTCACGAGAAATAAACAATGAAGCAATTTCCTTGTATGAAACAACAGTTTCAAGTCTCCACCCAGCCAACAAAGTTATCCAAAAAATTATTAGACTGCTTTGTGTAATTCAGTGTTGTCAAAGGCTCATTTTTAAGGCGTGCTTAAGCCCTGAAGCTTGCGCTTCACCTCGCTTAAAATGGGCTTCAGTGTAAGTCAAGGCACTAAGACATGCGCCTCATTGCCTGTGAGTTTTATCATGAATCAAGCGGCACAACAACAAATATAATCGGAAAATAAGTGTATTAGTTGTAAAGGAAAATATTATGAATGAATTTGTTACTTTGTTCTTGAATTACATTTTTATTTTTATTTTTATTTTTATTTCATTACGCCGTTTTTTACTAAAGCCCACACTTTAAGTGCGCTTTGCGCTTAAAGCCCCAATTAAACATATTAGAGCTTTTGAATTTGACAACGCTGGTGTAACTAGAACCAATGATGAACATTAATTTCTTATCAAAGGTCACATGAATGGCAAAGTTATTTGCATAGATATCTCAGTGTTGATAAATCGGAAAATCTGGAAATTTATAGCCCTACACCAATTACCAAAAAGTTGAGTGCGCTTCAACTACCAAAAGAAACTTGAAGGAATTCATGGACTTTCAGTACAATCTTTAAATGTTTTGCTAAGGCACAATTCAAATATGAAGCAAATTAGATACCTTTACTTGAACAAAATATATATATATATGAAGTGAATTAAGAACATATAGGGACTAAAGCTTAGTTGGTCAGTCTATCTGCCACAAAGACTAATCTATTCAAGCTCTAATCAAGTAGATCAAAGAACAGACACACTCTTCCATAACAAATATATGAAAAAAGAAAGCTTTCAACTCATCTTTCTCTTAAACTAGCAAGATAAAGATTTTGTAGAGGCCTGAAGATCATCATATTAGAGCAGCAAGAAGCCAAATCAGAAACCACTAGTTATAGTTTGCACTGGTTGTGCCTGATATCAGTTCTAACTTCTAACCGTTTAATCAATATATATTTTCTCCAGTATCGATTGTACTAGAGTAATCTCTTTGCCAACCTACATGGTGAAATTGACAAAAAATGATAGAGCTTATAGTTTATCAACCTGAATGGAGTTCTGCCAAGGGAGTCTAGTCTCATTTCTGTATCCACAACTAATTATTCACAAATAGAAATATAACTTAAAAGTAGATGAAAAAAGTTGCACTGCCGAGATGACATAGAAAATATTCAGATCAAAAGTAAAATATGACATGCCGCTTTCATGTAAGCTGCCAGTCTACTCTCCCTCCCACAGGAAAGGAGAGTAAATCAGCAGTGGCTAACAACACATGGAGGACATAACTTCAAACTCCAAGAAAAGTACCCAAGGCAATATACTCACGATTCTTCTAGATCGATAACCTTGATTGCAACCTCTTTGTTGAGTTCCTTATCAAACCTGCAAATCAAGAAAAATAAAAACCAGGCATACTACTGAACTTATTAACATGATGACATTTCAAGAAAAAATATTTAAGGTCAAGCTGGAGGAAATAACGTGGAAATCTTATACCTTTCCTTGCTAGAATAGCTTTCGTTCCTTGCTAGAATAGCTTTCACTTAGTCAAGACATAGGTTTCTCATATATTAAGAAGTGTTTATCGCTATTATCATACTATTGTATATCCCTTAATAAATTTGTAAAATCCAGACTAGACTAAGACGACCTATTACACTTATTCATTGTTACCAAAGTTAAAGAATAAAATACTGGATGAAGTTAGGAACTTGCAGGACAGAAAACGAGCCCCTTGGTTGAAAAACGATTCATTTATGATCGGCGGTTAACCTTCATTAGCATTCCAATCTTTACTATCAACGGGAGGATTTTGAAGAGGAGAAGCAGGACATGGGTTGTTGCTCCTCTAGCACTTATATGGGTTGTTTGGAGTGAGAAGAATAGGAGAGCCTTTGATAGAGTAGAGAAAGATCTTGTACACTTGAGAAGTAACCTCTTTTCCCTTATTTATTCTTGGTGCACCCATGAGATTCTTATTTGTATAGAAGATTGGGTGTTATTCGTAGAAAACCATGTCCTTTTGTAAGGTTTTCTATTTTTTGGTATACTCCTTGTATACGGACATGTTCTTTGCTCTTTTTTAATGAAATTTATTACCCTATAAAAAAAGTCAATAGGTGGATTTTCCTTATCCATCTAATAAAGAATAGCACTCAAGTTCATTATCAAAGAGATTGCATTAAAGTCCCTTGAGCTGTTAGAGATATCCTTACCGAAAATATAGAATTAGATTCTATAGATGCACTAAACAAACTTTATCAGTTTGTATAGAAATTTGACGAATGCTGTCACCAGCGTCCACTGAGGTTAAACGTAAAAGAAAGTGCATCTAGACTGCATATCACATCTAATTTACATTTCCATAAACTAAGGAAGAAGCAGCTTAACAGAGCCCAAATCCTGGCCTAGCAATTTATTCACGTGGGTAAACGAGATACATGACTTACTGGCAAGTTTATCCTTTTTAATCTCAGTTTTAACAAACATGGTAGGAAAGAAGTGAATAATGACATTTTTCAGTTGCTACTCCCAACCCAACCCCTTCCTTCCCTTGTTTTTCAGTCAAAAATTAAAAATCGTTCAGTACTAATTCTACAGAGCCATTTGCGAGGAAAAATATGCAAAAAAATTGACTTGTTGAGCATTTTCCTGATCGATAGATTTATCAGATATTCTTCTGGCAGTAGGTTAAATTTCCCTCTTTTAGTTACTGAGGAATTAGCTTATTAAAATCTCTAGATGTAAAATACCAAATTGCTGGTATCTAGAACTCGAGTCTCACCAACAAGAAAGAGCTGCATAACGAAAACACTTCAATATGGCATTCAGATAACTACAGACCAGTCATACCTGTAGTATCATTATTTTTCGCGGATTTTCTTACACTTAGATCTCTATTACTATCGGTCGTCTCTTTTGCTACGGTTATCTTATTATCATGTTGTTGTTACTGCTTTTTTTTCCATGGCTTACCCGTTACTGTATTTCTTTTCAACTCTGATGTGACTATGCTTTTCCTGGCCGGAACAACCTCTCTAGTCTCTATCTCCACAAGGTAGGGGTAAAGTCTGTGTACACACTATCCTCCCCATACCCCACTTGTGGAATTACACTGGATTTGTTGTTGTTATAAATATAGACCAGACATCACTATTAGATTTTACAACTGTTGCGACTTACGCCTCAATTGCAAGTGAGTTGGACTCAACTGTATGAATTCATTAAATTTATAGCTATATGTTTCAAGATTACAATCTTGAATTTTAACTAAATGTCGATTCAGAACTGGAGTAGAACATACTTTATAATATAGTTCCCGTTTCTATTATTGAAATTTTTTCTTAGATAGGTTAAGTATGTGTATAACTAGATGAAGGGTGACAAGCAGGCACGAAAAAAGTGAAGAAAGAAAAACGACCAGTTGCATCGGAACAAATGGCAACAAGTTCAATGAAACGAAATCTATATCATTGATAGCAGATTATGGATAAAAGAGCATTTAAAATCTTAGGGCTATAGCGATGTAATTTAGAAAAGCCATGGAAACAAGCAACTAAGGTGGTATGCAGATGTTGAATAGGGGCCCCATACTAGGCAAGGCATGCAATTAACGTGGTGCTCAGATGCTGGATAGGAGCCATAATAGGCAAGCTTGATTGACTAATACGTTTTGTACCCCGCCTCCCCCAAAAAAAAAACGAAATAGGTTACTGGTTTGTAAGCCAATTAGACTTCATAAACCTCTATGCTACCTTTCTCTCTTCTTTTTTTAAACAAGTAATTAGCCTCCATGCGACTATTTACAATTAAGGGATAATTTTCTCTACATCTAGCTAATTTCTATATACTTCGGAAGAGTAAAATTCTATAAAGCCCAAACCTAACATATACTCTATTCCAAGCAAATGTTAGCACGCTCTGATTTAGCAATTCTATAATTGAACCCTTTATCTCCCGAGCGTATTTCTTGGCGAAGTTCGGCTATATTCCAAGTGAATACACTTTAGTTTCATAAGAAGGTATAAAACATTACTTGAAATATTTTCTATAAGTAATTAGTTAATTGCGTTGATACACATAGGACAAAGACAATCTTGTCGATAAATTCAATGCCAAGTCCACTTTCGTTCTCCTAAGCTGGAATCAAAGACAAAATAAGAAATTCAGCACAAGAATCCATATGTTATGATCTCCTATAAACTTCAAATCGCAATTCCTCAATATTACAATCATCATACATCAAAATCCTTAGTCTCCTAATATAGATCTCATCTCGACCTATCAAAAGAACCTAAGAGCTGAACATACCTTGTCTGACTAAAAACTGAATATAACTTAACAAAATCATATAACATGACATATCAAATTGTTCATAATCACTTAAATCATTCACTTGTGAGAAAGACTATTTAAGAGTGCTCTTCATCAACAAAAAAAGGCTATCTAAAGTGTTAGACATACTCGTGGATACCCCTCCCAATCTTATGACACGTGTTCTATTTTTGTAAGTATCAAGATATCTTTGACGTTGTTCAACAAATAATACTACTAATACACATATTTCACAAGCTTAGATTTCAAGCTCGTTAAATAATTTTAAAGTTAACCATTCTAAAATGTGTTCCTTCTCAAACCAACTTTGACACATTTCGACAGAGGGTGCAAGTAGCACATAGAAGATATGCTGAGAGAATGTCGTCTAAGATTGTTTGTCCATGTTCTAAGCGGAATTCTAAATGCAATGGTACGTACGTGCAACAATATAAACTGATTAAAGGTGCTAAAATGGGACAATGTAGACCTAAAATCACGTCTACACCGTACGTAGAGCGCCCAAGTGCTTTTTAGGAAAGGCTGCTTTCGGTTGGTTTCATAATGAAAGTTGTTTAAGAGGTCCTATTATCTCTTAGGATTAATTCAGATTTAGCAAAAACAAAGCACAATGGAAATAAAGGATTCAAATACGCAATATCAACTAGTTACAATTAAAGTTTAGTTGTTATTATTACATGTATATCAAATTAAGTGCTAGCTGAGAACCATTTTAGTCTGGTTATAGACTAATATGTCAATGTACCGATGAGGGTATGACTAAGAGAATATTACTTTTAGAGAATCCCTAATTTTGCTTAAAAGGCAAAGTAATTAATAGCATGAAATTGGACCTAATAGAGTGTCGTGGACGTGGAAGATTCATATAATTTACCTGAACTAGTTCAAATTGAAGTGTAACTGATTGATTGATAACACCTAGTAACAAAAGCAAGATGGAAACACATTAACAAAATAAAACATTTTGATCCTTACCCTTTATAGACGTCACCAAACGAGCCTCTTCCAATGAGCTCAATATCACTAAATCTGGCTCCTGAGGCTTCAATAAGAGCAGCAGCATCAGCCATTTTTATATACAACTACTTTTTTCCTTCGCACTCTCAGTAGATGAAGTGAAAGCCAGTATAATACAACCACTCCACATCCCCTAGCTCGCACTTGTCGGTCAACTCCGCATTGCAAATATTCAACAAATTCATAAAATGTGGTCACTTAAACTCACTCTTGGTATGGGAAACCAATCTGGCAAAAATATTAAGTGCTAGAATTAACCAATAACGACATAAATTTTAAGATTCAAATTATCAAACACATAAATAGGCAAAATAAAGCAAAATTTGAGATCTGACAGTGATAAATAAAACTGAAATCAAAATGCAGGAAACTAAGGAACACAAAATATATAAGGAGAGGACTCGTTAGGTAAAGTGGAAGACGATAATAATGACAGTTCAGCAAATTCTACGTTTGGACAAAATAAATCGACAGCGAGACGGCGCCAAACGGAGTATTGAAAAACAAAACTATTATTAAAAGGGAGAAACAAAAAAATAATAAAAAGTGCTTAATTTTTCCTTTTTTCCACCGAATCTGTACTAACAAGTAACAAACCTTGAATGCAAATTAGTCGATGGATGAGTATTTACATCAGTAAATACAAAAATTAGCAGGAGAATCCGTAGATCTCTTCTTTATCCCTTAAACGAAGACTTGTTTCTGTTTTCTGCTTTGGCATATGTACAGAGCGGGGCTGGCTACAAGGGATCGAGAGAAGAAGGAATGTTGTTTCGTTTTCTGTAATTCATTTATTGGGGGAAAATGATTTGTGTGGACCGGCTTTCGTAAACCGGGTTTTAAACCAACCCGATTGTTGTTATTCGTTCGGACTAGCTAGCTGGACTCTATTTGGCATTTGCCATCGAGAAATGAGATTTGTTGCTTCTGAGTTCTGCCCTTTGGCCATGGTAATTTTTTTCTTTTTTTTTCCTTTTTCTGATTATAATTAATTAAAATGTTTTATTAAGCCAACTTCTTTCCAAATTTGTTTTGAAAAATCTGATTTGGGTGAAGTTTGGTTTAAAGATGAAAATGTGTTTGGACATAAGTTTTCAAAACATATTTCACTTTTATTTTTTGAAAAAAAATGAAACATGACATATACCCATAAGTTCTAAAAACTGTCATAAATATCCAAAAGTACATTCATCAATAATATTCATTATCATTATCACAAACCATAGTGTTGAACATAAATAAATTTTGTACAAAATTATTATTTTTTAAAATGAATTACATAATACATTATCAGATGACCGAGAAGACGAAGCAACATTATTACAAAATAATAACTGGTGGATTTTTTTATAAAATACAAAAGTTTGGGCAATTTTTAAAAATATAATAATAATATATTGGGCCAAACGAGCTGGTTTTGGGATTTGAAAATTTTCCAAAATATGGATAAAATTTATGAACAAATCGTTATGTAATATGTATTTGATTAATCTTGTATCACAATGATTTCACTTTTATTTGAATTATTAGTTAATCTATAATAATTGCATACAAATTATATTATTTAAAATTTTATGAAATTGTTTTAATAGAAATTACAAATTAATGAAAATAAAAGATGGAATTTGTTTAATAGAATTTAAAAAATAAAAATTGAAATGAAAGATAATAATATAATATAGAAGAGAGAGAAAAACATATAAAAAAATATTCTTTTTTGGAGGGAAAATGGAGGAATGGTTGGAGTAAGTTGTCCCCAAAATGGGGAAATCCCCATTATGGGGACAAAATTGGGGGTAAAGGTTGGAGATGGCCTAAGGGCTTCTCCAACCTTACCTCATTTCTCTATAATGGGGGAAAAATTTAGGGTAAACAAGCTCCAACCCTCCCCATTTTTGCCCCCAAAATGGGGGATGAATAGTGTTCCCTCAAATATGGGGTTACACTATCCATCTCCCTATTATTACTCACCTATATTTTATTATTATTTAACTATTTTAATTTATCTCTTTACATATACCTAATTATGTTTATGTAATATCTTTTTAACATTAAATTACATCTTAAATTTGGCGTATAATTTTGATAAATTAATTTTCTTGCATTTATTATTTTTATGTAAAATTGTAAGTTAATTTTATTATAAGTTATAATTGTACAAAAAATATATAATTATTTCAAATGAATGGTGCAAATATGAAATACTAGATGTTGCTAAAATTGAAAATTGAAATACATTAAATGAAAATACATTAAAATTGGAAATACATGAAAATTGAAAATACATTAAATTAAAATACATAAAAATTTAAACTACATGTATTATACTGCACAACATGATAATCGAGAATGAGTGTGACTTAACGCACCAATACAAGATGATTTGGAAGGTCCACCTCCAACAGTAGAAATAACAGTAGATGAAAATCAACGATTTCAAGAATTTTTAGTTCGACATAGAAGAATTAAGGACAAAGATGCTCATTTTGCACTTCGTAATGCATTAATAGATTATTTATGGGAGAATACTAGAGGTTGAAGTTGAATAATTATGTAGTATTTCGAATGAATTTTATCGTTAAGTAATATGTATTTGATTAATCTTGTATCACAATGATTTCACTTTTATTTGAATTATTAGTTAATCTATAATAATTGCATACAAATTATCTTATTTAAATTTTTATGGAATTGTTTTAATGGAAATTATAAATTAATGAAAATAAAAGATGGAATTTGTCTAGTGGAATTTAAAAAATAAAAATTGAAATAAAAGATAATAATATAATATAGAAGAGAGAGAAGAATATAAAAAGGAATATTCTTTCTTTGGAGAAAAAATGGGGGAATGGTGGGTGTAAGTTGTCCCTAAAATAAACAAATCTTCATTTTGGGAACAAAAATAGATGTAAAGGTTGGAGATGGCATAATTAATCAATTAAATACTTCTTTTGATAAAATATGAGAAAGAATCTACCTAAATTATAGGTTATTAGATACATTGACATGTGAAAGACATAAATAGCAACTGCATGACTACCATGAAGTAATTATAACACTTGAAAATAAATAAAAAAATTGAGCCTACATCAACAACTTGAAATCTGATTAGACATCTCGTTTGGTAACTTGAAAAGGAAATTAGTTCTAGTTAAGTATGTTAGGATTGATTAAGAATAGGTTTGGCTCGAACACTTCTTAAAGAATCTGATCTCCTTGCATAAAGAGAAAAACATAGAGCTCCTCTAATTTATCAATCAAATACTTTATTGCTAAAAATCTGCGAAAATTATCTACCTAAATTAATAGTGTATACGGTTAAAACCAGATTCACCCCATTTTGTTGATTAACCGAGACCAGGATGGTGGCTCAAGGATCGACCCCATATTACATCGGACCAAGACATGAAAATGAGGTACCGGGCTCGGGATTCGAAGTACTAATCAAAGATCGAGACCAATGAAAATCGAGGCCAAACAGGACAGACATCGAGCAAGACGGGAGATAACGTACTAAGGGATAGCCGAAATATCCGTAACCGGTCGAGGATCGTGGCGGAAATCTCGGAACGGATCAAATCAAGAACGGTTATTTAGATAATTATGGGATTTCCTTCGTACCATAAGTGGAATTTGTCTACTATATAAAGGGGGGTTCTAATCATGTAACCATCTAACTTTCGCAAATCAAAGCAATGATATACTCTTTTCTCCCTTATACACTCTTGTTCGTCAGTTTATACCGCATTACTTAGCTTTATTCTTAGTCGGTTCGAGGGCGATCTAGCTCGAGGGTCGAATTGCATTTCAATACTGGTTTGCTTTATTTTACTTTTAATTTCTATCATTAATCATCGTATTTATCAATTGGTATTAGGTGAAATCATGTGTCCTTAAAACCACTTATAAGTTTAATTGTTATCCGATTTTAAGGGTAAACAGTTTGGCGCCCACCTCAGGACTAAGAATAATAGTGATTGCTTAATACTAATTCTCATAACACACACTACATTAAGCTTTTTCTTGTAAGTGTTTTTTATTTTAGATTCAATATATCGAACTCTCAAACAATAGCCTCGGTTCCCATGGGGAAAACGACAATATAGCCGCCCGGGGGATCGAAGTACTTCAGGTTGACGTCGACGGAGAACCAGTTGAGACCCCATCGATGTCAGTTCCCATGTCGCCCTAAATGCTAATTTGGGCGTCGACCTCGAAAATAGTGTCCACAGAGACGTTCGACCAGCTGGTCAAGATGCACAAGTCGGTGAAGACGGCGGAGTCAGCCTACGATTAATATTTGAAATGTTGCAGGCTCAACAAGCTGCCATAGCGCAACTCCAAAATCAGAACCGAGCTCCGAGTAGAGTCAAACCCAAGCCCTCATTGGAAGTTGTTCACAGGTTCGAACCAGTACCGGAAAGGTCCAATGCCAACGAATTGGGGACTGACCACGCCATTATGAAAATGCTCGAGGAGCTCACAAAGCGAATCGAATCAGGGGAAAAGAACATCGAGGTAAATGAAAAAAGGTAGAAACATACAACTCCCGAGTTGATCAGATCCCTGGGGCACCTCCGATCCTGAAAGGTTTGGACTCGAAGAAGTTTGTGCAAAAGCCCTTTCCCCCAAGTGCAGATCCTAAACCCACCCCAAAGAAATTCTGCATGCCAGAAATTCACAAATATAATGGGACCACCGACCCTAATGAGCATGTCACTTCTTACACATGTGCAATAAATGGGAACGATTTAGAGGATAATGAGATTGAGTCCGTTTTATTGAAAAAGTTCGTAGAGACTTTATCGAAAAGGGCAATAATATGGTACCACGACTTGCCGCCCAATTCCATTGATTCCTTCGCATGCTCGCAGATTCCTTCGTCAAAGCACACACGGGAGCAACAAAAGTCGAGACTGGGAAGTCAGACCTCTACAAAGTGAAACAAAAATACAACAAAATGTTAAGAGAATTTGTATCTCGGTTCCAGATGGAAAGTATGGACCAACCCCCGATCGCAGATGATTGGTCCGTCCAAGTTTTTACTCAAGGTTTGAATGTACGAAGTTCGATGGCCTCACGGCAGCTAAAGCAAAATTTAATTGAGTATCCAGTTGTGACCTGGGCCAATGTGCATAACCGATACCAGTCAAAAATTAGGGTCGAGGATGATCAATTGGGAGCTCTTTCCGGGTCCGTTTATCCAAACAGGCCCGTCGGCAGAATTTAAAGGGACATCGACAGAGAACCCCGATCGAACAGAGATCGGTATCAACCATACGGTTTAGATCGTAGGAACAGCGGCCACGTATGCAAGCCAGTTTGAAGTGATCGAAGGGACGATCAAGGAGAAAGCTCCTGAGGGCTCATCAGTAATATTGTTTTCGTAAACATGTCGAGCCCACACAAGCGCCACGACTATCAAGAGATACACGACATGGTAAAGGTACAAAAATCAACTAAAAATTGGTTACTCTCTATTATTTCTGCTAGTAATTTACTAGAAGAAAAATAATTGCTATGGAAAAACCTAATGACTGTGGCAAAAAATTACAAAGGGTCGTGGTTAGTCGCGGGAGACTTCAATGAAGTCACTCGTGCCTCGGAAAAGTTTGGGGGCCTCCCAATTAATTACAATAGAGTGTCATACTTCCTAGATTGCATAAACCAATGTGGACTTGTAGATTTAGGTTTTAAAGGCCAAAAATTTACTTGGACTAACAAAAGGGAAAATAGCAAGACTATAATTATGGAACGGCTAGATAGATGTATATCTTATACGGAATGGATAGAACTATTTCAAGAGGCTATTGTACAACATCTAAGTAGGGTTCACTCGGACCACTGCCAATAAAACTAGACCTTTACAAAAATTTCCCAACGAAGAGCAATATTTTTAGGATAGAATTTATGTGGCTAACCCACCCCTCCTTTGGAGACCTAGTTGATAACACATGGTCGAGTCAACCTAATATTACCAAAGCAATAGATAATTTCAGCTCTGAGGTAATTGAATGGAACAAATATACCTTTGGTAACATTTTTAAACGGAAAAATAAGATACTAGCTAGATTAAAAGGTATTCAAACTTCCATAAATTACCCCCACAGTCAATTTCTCATAAATCTGGAAAATGACCTCCTCCATGAGTATAATTTAATACTCATACAAGAGGAGAAATTTTGGAAACTTAAATCAAGGGTACATTGGGTTCAGGATGGTGATCTTTCATATTACTACAATGTAGAGAAGAAGGAAAAATAGAATTTTGTGTCTAAAAGATGAGGCAGGAAATTGGCACCAAGACCAAAATACCACCAAAGACCAAATCACTAACTACTACCAGAACCTCTACATTACGGGTCATAATCAATGCTTGCTTAATACAACATTTATGTCCTACACTTCAACAATTAGAGAGCAAGATCACCAATACCTAAGTTGTACACCCTCCATAGAAGAAATTAAAAAGGCTCTGGATTCCTTCAAGCCCTATAAATCCCCTGGCCCAGACGGGCTCCACCCTTTCTTTTACCAGAAATATTGGAAGGAGACAAACAAGCACCTAATTAACTTTTGCCAAGATTCCTTCAAAACAAAGAGCATTCTAAAGAGCATGAACAGTACTTTAATCTGAATTATTCAAAAATGTCAAAATGCTGAAACAATAAAACAATTTAGACACATAAGCCTGTGTAATACGGCCTATAAAGTTGTTACCAAGATTATTTTTAATTGTATCAAGCCCCTCCTAGCAAACCTCATCCACCCTACTCAGACCAGCTTCATCAAAGGTAGAAGAGCTGCTGACAATGCCCCAGTCACAAATGAAGTATTGGACCACCTTAGAAAAATCAAGGGAAAGAAATCAAAAATGATCCTCAAAATCGACCAATAAAAAGCATTTGATAAAATTGAATGGTCTTTTATCAAATTCTCTCTTACCTCACTTAAATTTTCCCATGACCTTATCAAACTTATAATGTCCTACATCACCATCACTACCACGGCTATTCAAATAAACGGCTCAAAAATAGATTTCTTTGAGCCATCAAGAAGTATCCTGCAAGGAGACCCCCTCTCCCCGTATATCTTCATCATATGTATGGAAATACTATCAAGATTAATTAACCATGAAATAGATTGTTCTAGATGGACCCCGATAAAAATATCCCCCAAAATCCCGGAGTTGTCCCATCTATTCTTTACGGATGACCTTATTCTCCTAGCGGAAGTAAACCAAAAGAGTTGCAACTCGATTATTGACACTATCAATAAGTTATGTGAAGCTTCGGGGCAAGCTATCAATTTTGGAAAATCAAAAATCATGTTCTCTAGAAATACACCTCCGAACTTTAGGGACCATATCAGTATATGCTTATCGATGAAACATACGCATAACTTTGGTAAATACTTGGGTTTTCCCATGCCCAATAATGCTCCTACCAAAAAGGACTTCCAATTCATTTTAGACCGGATGAACACCAGACTAAAAGGCTGGAAGACAAAGTTCCTCACCATGGCTGGTAGGACAACCCTCATTAAAGCAACCATAGCCGCAATCCCTAACCACGACATGCAAATATATGATCTCCCCAAAACAACCCTTAATAAAATAGAAACAATCCAAAAAAAATTCCTATGGGGTAGTACGGAAAATAGGAAGAAGTGCCATCTAGCTCGATGGAACATAGTCACTATGCCAAAAAAACAAGGGGGTCTAGGCATCCCTAATACACACTGGAAGAACTCTGCCTTCAACGCAGATTTATCATGGAGGTTCAGGAATCAGAAAGATACCCTCTGGGTCAGAACTATAGCTAGCAAATATGACCTTAAGGACAATAAAAATAGAGGCTCACACACCTAGAAGGTTATAAGAAATGGCTCTGAGCTATGCAATACCAGCACCAGATGGCTATTGGGAGACGGGAAATCCGTTAACATATGGCATGATAAGTGGATTAATCAGCTGGGAACCCTTAGGAACTATATTCAATGACCAATTACTGATAGGGAACAGAATCTAACCCTTGCATGTATCATTAAAAATGGAGCATTTGATCTTAAAGACTTATTCTTTGAATTTCCCCCAGATATAGTATCTAGAATCAAAATCACCTACATACCTTAACGATTCATATGTCTGGGATTCACCAGGCCATAACTGCTTCTCCATCAAGGTTGCATAGTGCATATGAAACTCTCTCGGATAATGCATATAACAATATGTAAAGACCCGGTCTGTCGTTACGTAAAACCTGCATTATAACTGTTGCTAATGAATTTATTTTAGATTGATTATTCTGTTATTAATGTGTTAGAGTTGATAGGCTAGGAATCAGAATGGTTAAATGAGAATTCAGACACTTAGTCCTTAAAGAATAGCCTTAAAATGAGAAAAGTCAACTAAGAGTTGACTTATTGGTAAACGACCTCTGAATGCAGATTTTATGGCTCGAATAGCTTAGTTAGGTGATTTGGGACTTAAGAGTGTGTTCAGAATAATTTTGTGATGTCCGGTGTAGAATTAGGCTTGAATTGGTGAAAGTTAGTTTTTGGCGATTCCGGTCGGCAGGGGAAAATAGGATATCGGAGTCGAAATGGAATTCCGACAGTTGGAACAGGTTCGTAATGTTATTTTTTACTTGTCTGCAAAATTTCAGATCAAACGGAGTTGATTTGGATAGTTTCGGCATCATTGGTGAATTTTAGAAATATCAAAGTTCTTAGGCTTGAATCCGATGTAAATTTGGAGTTTTGATGTTAGTTTTGGTGTTTTGACAGTGCAACTAAGTTTGAATTATGTTATGGTATATGTTGGTAAGTTTGGTTGGGGTCCCGAAAGGCTCGGGATTGATTTCAGGTGATTAACGGACTCATTTGGACTTACACCAATTGCTGGTTTTCTGGTGTCAGTGCAGCAGATTTTTACTCTCTGCGATCGCATAAAGGGAGTCGCGATCGCATAGAGAATTTTGAGAGGGTTCAGGACTTACTCTCTGCGATCGCATAAGTATGCCCGTGATCGCAGAGAACGAGCAGGTTAGGCAGTGCGGTCGCGTGAGGTTTCTTGCGATCGCGTAGAGCGTTTGGGGCGCGTGGGGTCGAGAGGTCAGGAGTGCTGTGCGATCGCTTGCCTAAGGATGCGATCACGGAAGTCAAAACCCCTAACACTGTGCGATCGCAGGGCCAAGGCTGCGATCGCGGAGAACAAAAGCCTGGGCAGTGTTTAAATATTTCCTCCGCGACCTAAACCCCTTTTTACACCATTGTTGTACGGAAAAGAGCTCTTGGGGGCGATTTTGAAGAGGGAAATCCTTGTTCTTCATTGAGGTAAGTGTTCTAGTCATTAAAACTCGATTATGGGTGATTATAGACCATAATCCCAGCCTTTAATTCATGAAAAACAGTAGAAAAATAGGATTTTGGGGCATGAGATTATGAGACCTTCAAGGGTCGATTTGAGGAGTCAAACGGACTCCGATTTTTGTGTTCTTTATATGTACGGACTCGTGAGAAGATGAAGAACACTTTTATGTAAAAATTCCTTAGTTTCTAGACGCGAGCCCGGGGGTCGGGTTTTGACCAGTTTCGGATTTTTGAGTTAAATTCGATATTTTTCAATTGGAATTTATTCCTTAAGCATATGTTGATGATAAAAATCTGAACTTGGTAGATTTGGAGCCTTCGGAGGTTGATTCGAGAGGTAAGCGTGTTGCGGAATAATTCCGGGCTAGTTTTGAGGTAGGTAATGTCTTGAAATTCTGCCCTGAGGGTGTGAAACCCCGGACTATGCACCCTTCACGGGTTTTGGAATACAAAGATTTGAAATTTGGGAAATATATTCCCTACTTAGGCAACTATTGAGTTGCGAAACCAATTTTTAAGTCTTTGCTTAATTAGTATTTATATATTATGATATGTTTTGGGTTGTAAGCTGTGTTTGGGGCCTAGTGTCGATCTGTTTACCCCTTGGGGGACTGTTTTACTGTGTTTCCTCACTTGATATGTTGTGAATTACACTCGGTCTTTTCCTGATAAATGCTTTTGACACTCAGAGTATTTTGATACTATTTATTGAAAAAAATGAAACACTGTTTTGGGTCGAGAACCCGGTTTGTTTATGGCCTAAGGGCTAATTGAAAGTGTCTGACTGAGTGATGTGAGGAGGCTTCCAGGCCTTATGAGTGATGTGAGGAGGCTTCCAGGCCTTATGGGTGATGTGAGGAGGCTTCCAAGCCTTATGAGTGATGTGAGGAGGCTTTCAGGCCTTATGAGTGATGTGAGGAGTCTTCCAGGCTTTATGAGAGATGTGAGGAGGCTTCCAGGCCTCATGAGAGAGATGAGAAAGCTTCCAGGCCTTATGTTATTATTGCGCTTGGGCTGTAGGAGCCCCTCCGGAGTCTGTAACACACCCCCAGTGAGCGTTGGTACCGATAGAGTGATGATGATTGACCGCGGGGCTGATACTGAGAGATGATTGATACCGAGTGATCGAGAGAATTCCTGAGGGAAATGGTTACGATAATTGATTTTGGCCCGATGGGCGGATTTATGTTGATTTTACTAAATTTTCGAACTATGATTCACTTTGTTTTCAAACTGAGTCTTACTGAGGATTTCACTGAGATATATTGATATGCACTGGGTTTTTTCAAAGGAGTCTGGAATTGATTTTTGAACCTATGAATTTACTAAATACTACTTGGTGACTTGATGTTTTACTGGTTGTTTGAAATGGTGTATCTGTTTGTGTGCTTTATATTTCTCAGACTCTGATTTATTTTCATTACTACTGAGTTGGCGTACTCATAAAGACTCCCTGTGCCTCTGTGCACAGATCCAGGTACGAGCTCGCAGCAGTAGCCGACGTAGGTTCGTTAGCAGCAGTCACGGGATTTCGAGGTAGCTGTCCAGCGTCCATAACTTCTCCATTTCCCTTCCGTATTTAGTCTTAACATTCGATTCAAAGACTTATATTATAGTTTTTAGCAGAGTTAGATTTATTTATTCTTAGATGCTCATGACTATTGACTCTAGTTCTTGGGAGGTTTGTTAGACTATTATTGGGACGTTAAGACTTAATTATATTATTTGATGCTATGGTTGCTTGCTTATTGTTATATTGTGAACTGTTAAAATTGAACAAGAGCGTAGTAATGTGATGGTTGGCTAGCCTAGTTTCACGATAGGCGCCATCACGGCCTGTTAGGATTTGGGGTCGTGACACAATAAGAAGGACTTCACTTGGCTTTGGAAAGCTAATACCCTAAGCAAACTAAAATACTTCCTATGGACAACAATATGGGATAGACTACCCACAAAACATATGTTGGCCAAAAGAGGGATATGTCATGACGATACCTGCAACATATGCTATAGGGAGCCTGAGAACACTGAGCATATCATTTTTCACTGTAATTACTCAACGGATATTTGGGCTCAAACAAGAACTGATCACTCTTTCGCTTTGAATTCTAATGAGAAAGAAACCTTGTTTAACTGGCTCAAGAAACAACTTGCATATACAAAAAAAATTCAAAAATGAGCTACTTTGGGCGGACTTTCTTCCTTTCCTACTATGGTATATCTGGAACTACAGGAATGGCTTCCTATTCCAAGGGAAAAAATCCCCCCTCTATAATCCAACCTATTAGTGGAACTATCGAATACTTCTTCCTAGCAAAAAAGCTAAGCCTAAGGCCACACAAAAGAACCATGATTGTCAAATGGGAACCCCCTGATACTAACTTCTATAAACTAAACATCGATGGCTCTTGCTTAGGCAATCCAGGGATAGGAGGAGTATGAGGGGTATTTAGAGACAATAGAAGCCAATGGATTTTAGGCTTCAACATGAGAGTTGCCCATGCTACTAATATATATATATATATATATATATATATATATATATATATATATATATATATATATATATATATATATATATATATATATATATATATATATTGGCAGTACTCAATGGCGTCAAGTTAGCTCTGAAGGAAAATCTGCTGCCATTAGTAATAGAAACTGACTGTTTGGGATTAATTAAGCTCATGAACTCTAATAACTGCCTCTACCAAAATTTAATTTACGATTGCAGGTACCTATTGTGGAAGGCGAGTGATCCCCACCTAAAGCATGTGTTTAGAGAAGCTAATGGAGTAGCGGACCAATTAGCTAAAAAGGGTTGTAGCTTGGACACTTTTTGTATTTTGTAAACTTAGGCTATTCCCCCTGCTTTTGTTGTTCATGTACTTGAAAAAGATAATTTAGGCACCATGTTACCTAGATTGGTCTCTTATTGTAATAACTAGTAGTTTGTTTGTTTGAATAAAATCTTTCCTTACAGAATAAAAATAAAAATAGTTAGATTAAATTTTAAATGAAGCAACTATCAAAACTAAAAAGTTAATATAATAATATATGCCTATAAATATTTTTTTATAAGTATAAGTGATATTAAATTTGGTATTTAAGATGCATATTTTTTCTTGAATACACATTAATTAGTATAATTGATATATTTTCAAGAATTATTAATATTTAGTTTGATAATTATAAAAACTAAAAACATACGTTTTGTGAGAACATCATAAAATGGATGATTGATAAATATAAATTAATATTTATAAATATAATGTCTTATCATTATTCAAATATTTGACAAAACTAATATATCAATTTTAACTAAAAAATAAACAACATGCAATTTGAAATAACAAGTCAATACTTAAAAAAACAAGCAATTTGGAACTATAAATATAACATAACTTCACAATTAAAAAAATAGTTTAACATATTTCAGAATCTAGAATAATAACGCAGTTATGCTAAATGAAAAAAATAAAACAAATAAAAATAAATATACGATAAAATTACATGGAATATCAAGAAGTAAAGATAGAAAAAAACGATAAATAATGTACACAGGAAAATATAATTTGAAATTAAAAAATATTTTAAAAGGAAAAATAAAATTAAAATAATGAAAATAAAAAGGTATAAAGAAAATAAACTTAAATAAAACAAATAAGAAATAAAATATATGAGGAATTACATTGAACCACAAGAAGTAAAGGTAGATAAATAAAGATAGATAATGTATAAAGAAAAAAGTATTTTAAAATTAAAAAAGCAATTATAAGTAAAAATACTTTTTTTAAAAGAAATTAAAATAATGGAAATAAAAGTAATAAAGAAAATAAATTACAGTAAAAATTAGGATTGCAATTACACAGTTTAATTACCACCAATTTCCTCCCCCCCCCCCTTGAGAATTAGATAGTGTAATTACACGTCTCCAATTGCACCCAATTCCATGTTGATCAAGTAATTACTTGGTGGCATGCCAAACCGTGTAATTACATCCAAATTCCTTGCGTGGCTTTTGTCACGACCTGAAATCTCACCTTTCAGGCCGTGACTGTGTCTAATGTTGAACCCGCTAGACAAGCCAACGTACACAACACTTGACCTCGATAGAACAACGTAACAGTATTTAAAACCATTAACCTTCAAACATTCGTTGAAATAACTCGAATTCATTAACGTTCAACCTTTACCGAAACCATCCCACACCATTAACTTTCAAATTTTACTGAACATCCCAAATTACTTCAAACGTTTCACAGCAGAAAAATAATATTACCTCAAAAACTCATAATGAAATGTAAGATAATAACAACGAACAATCCCAAAATCGGGGTGTCACAGCCTCACGAACTAACTAACTGAGTGCTAAATACAAAGTCTGAAAGAAATATATAATTGTCTTGGAACTAGAAGAAAAAGTCAAGACAATGAGGAAATCCAAATGTAGGAGAGACACCAAGGGCCACGAACGCCAGCGGGTATACCTTAACGCTCTGGGTGGACTGAAGGTGACTCCCTCAATGCGGTCCATGGGGTCTGGATGCGTGATCTGCACAACATTAAGAAGTGCAGTGTAGCATCAGTACAACCGATCCCATGTACTGAGTAAGTGCTGAGCCTAACCTCAGCTGAAGTAGTGACGAGGCTAGACTTGAAAATAACGATAACCTGTCCTAATCTACATCAGGTAACCGGGAAAATACAAGACAAGAGATAAGCAAGCAAGTAAGGGATACAGGAGCAGAAAAAGGGAAACAAGTGAAGTGAAGCAGTTTAATTGACAGATAGAAGTAACCAAGAGAGGCATCTAATACGATAGCCCACGAAACAAGTATAAATATCAGAAAAGTAAACAATGGCACGACATCACCCTTCGCGCTTTTACTCTCTTCCTCACAATGCAATGTAATCAATATTATGGCATGACATCACCCTTCGTGCTTTTACTCTCTTCCTCACAATGCAATGTACAATGTATCATGGCACGACATTAACCTTCGTGATTAAAATCAATAAAAGTCATGTCACGGCATTTACCTTAGTGCATATAATCAATATGAATCATGGCACGGCATCACCCTTCGTGCTTTACGCTCTTCCTCACTATACAATGTAATCAAATATCATGGCACGACATCACCCTTCATGCTTTACACTCTTCCTCACCAAACAATAACAGATAAAATGGCAAGGAGTACAACATAGTGGAAATACGAAGTTCAAAACACCCGACAAGGGGAAAACATCAATTGGTAGCTCAAGAAATGCCCGGCAAGGGTCTCAGCTATAACCAATCACCTCAATCACATACTCTGCTCTTGTATTATCATTCGAATCAACACTCCTCAAACTCAATAGTCAATACTTTCAATCAAGAATAAATTGCCAAATAAAGACAATCTCATAATATGCTAAACATGGAAGAAGTACTGCAATTTCTATCAAATTAGACTCACGAGCATGCTTGACACACATTTCATAGGTACTCGTCACCTCACCTATGCAATGAACATGATAATCACTTAGCACATAGCAAATAATACTTATTCCCTCACCAAGGTTAGGCAAGACACTTACCTATGTCCAAAGTATATCAATCAACCCTCTAGAACCGTCTTTCCTTTATAATCTGACTCCGAAACAACGTTATCTATGCATAATTAATTCAATAATATCAATAAAGACTCAATAATATAATCCCATAGCCTAGGTGTTCGTTTTCTAGCATTCTTCCAAGAATATCAAAATTTGACCCCGGGCCCACGTGGTCTAAACTCGAGGTTCGGACCAAAACCCGATCACCCATAACCCCACGAGTTCAATTATGTAATTAGTTTTAGGATCCGACCCCAAATTGAGGTTGAATCATCCAATTTTTCCCAAAAACCTAACACTACCCAAAAATCCAATTTCTACCTTAATTTCCATGTTTTAGGCCTAGAATCTAGTGATTAGTTGAAGAAATTAATAGAAAACAAGGTTAAGATCACTTACCTATGGAGTTATGGAGGTTGGGGAGCTTGATTCTCGGTTATGGAGGCTTGGGGAAGAAAAGAGAAGTGGAAAATGGGAAGAATCCCGTATAAGGTTCTGTTTTGGGGTTAAAAATATAACTGGGCGTTTTTAATGTTATGCGATCGCGGAACATGAGGTGCGATCGCATAGAGGTAAGTTGCTTAAGCTCTGCGATCGCAGAGGCCCTTGTGCGACCTCACAGGGCAATTCTACCCAGCCCCAGGCCCTATGCTAACCTATGTGCGTTCGCAGTACTCCACTTGCATTCGCAAAGTATTAACCCTAGACCCTCCGCGATCGCGCCCTTTGAGGTGCGTTCGCACTGAACAACTAACCCCCCAGCCCCCTTCCTACCTATTACACTATGCGATCGCGGAGAAGCAAGTGTGATCGCATAGTGCATCAGACCCCATCACATGTCAATGCTATGCGATCGTAGGGAAGAATCTGCGATCGCACTGAAGGAGGCATCAGACACCAGAAAAACTTGAGGAACACCAGATTTTTCCTACTTTTTGCACTCTGATGCCTAACCGAAACTCACCCGAGCCCTCGCGGCTCAAAACCAATTACACACACAACCTCATAAACATCCTACGGACTTGTGCAAATAATTAAACGACCAAAATACATCAAAAACAATGAATTAAACTCCAAAATCCATAGAATTTTCTAAAACTTCATAAACTATTTTTTTTCTTTCCATTTTTTTATCCGAAACACGTCAAACCAAGTCCGTTTCTTACCGAATTTTACAGAAAACTCATAACAATCATATTAAACTTGTTCCGGGCTCCGTAACCATAATACGGGCCCGGTAACACGGTTTTTACATAATTATTCATTTTCAAAATCCTTTATTATTTTCATAAAACAATTTTCTTTAAAAATTCATTTCTCGGGCTTGGGGCCTCAGAATTCGATTCCGGGCATACGCCCAAGTCCCATATTTTCCTACGGACCCTCCGGGGCCGTCACATCATGGGTCCGGGTCCGTATACCAACAATGTTGACCAAAGTCAACTTTATTCAATTATTCAATTCAAAATTCCATTTTAATTAGATTTTCACATAGAAGCTTCCCGGCCACATGCCCGGGCTGTGCACGCATGTCGAAGTGAGATTAACAGAGGCTTTCGGGGCCTCGGAACAAAGATTTAGTTAGAATTACTTAGGATGACCTTTTGGGTCATCACACTCTCCACCTCTAGACCAAACGTTCGTCCTCGAACGGATATAGAAAAGTACCTGAGTCTGAGAAAAGATGGGGGTACCGACTCCTCATGTTGGACTCGGACTCCCAGGTAGCTGCCTCGGCAGGCTGACCTCTCCACCGAACACAGACCGAAGGATAACTCTTCGACCTCGCGAACCTGCCTATCTAATATGGCTACTGGCTCCTCCTCATAAGTCAGATCCTTGTCCAAATGGACACCGCTGAAGTCAAGAACATTAGATGGATCTGCAATATACCTCCGGAGCATAGATACGTGAAAAACTGGTTGCACTGCTGATAAATGCGGTGGCAAGGAAAGTCTGTAGGCCACCTCTCCTACATTGTCAAAAATCTCAAATGGACAAATATACCTAGGGCTCAACTTGCCCTTCTTTCCGAATCTCATCACGCCCTTCATAGGCGACACTCGAAGGAATACCTGGTCTCCTACCTTGAAAGCCAAATCTCGAACTCTACGATCTGCATAACTCTTCTACCTGGACTGAGTTGTACGAAGCCTATCATGAATAATCTTCACCTTATCTAAGGCATCATGGACTAACTCAGAATCCAATAGCCTAACCTCTCCGTGCTCAAACCATCCGACTGGAGACCGACATCGCCTACCATACAATGCCTCATATGGATCCATATGAATGCTCGACTAGTAACTGTTGTTGTAGGAAAACTCTGCTAACGGCAATAACTGATCCCATGAACCACCAAAATCAATAACACATGCCCGCAACATATCCTCCAAAATATGAATAGTGCGCTCGGACTGTCCGTCCGTCTGAGGATGAAATGATGTGCTCAACTCGATCTGTGTGCCCAACTCTCGCTGGAATACTCTCCAGAAATGGGAGGTAAACTGGGTACCTCGGTCTGATATGATAGATAAGGGCACCCCGTGCAACCTGACAATCTCTCTCATATAGATCTGAGCTAACTTCTCCGCTGAAGATGAAACTGCCACCGGAATGAAATGTGCTGACTTGGTCAGCCTATCCACCACAACCCATACTGCATCAACCATCCTCTGGGTCCATGGAAGTCCAACTACAAAATCCATCGTAATATGCT
>MDKH01186778.1:0-11335 GCA_005239495.1 Nicotiana undulata | reverse complement strand
TATTTCTGCTGTTGTATCTATGTAGCCGCCCATTGACACTGTGACACTAGTCCTGGCACACACCTATTGTAGTTATCGAGGTTGTATATATATTGGACCTAGCTGTGGTTCAGCTTGTTTCTACGGCCTTACCCCATATTGTTATTGTATTCCGCACTTTTATTGTTATTGTTGTTTGTTGGCTTGCCTAACCTCGCCGTTAGGCGCCATCACGACCTGGACCGGTTTTGGGTTGTGACAGGATTGAAGACCCGGAGGAAATAAAAAATCATACTCTCCTTTATTTTAAGAACATATTTACCACCTCCCATACTAATTCAAATTGGAAGGAAATCTTTCAATCTCCCATAAGCTTTGACAAAATTTCCTTAAATCATCTATACAACCCAATTTCTAACCAGAAAATAACTAATGCTATTTTCTCCTATTAAACCTATGAAAGCCGCTGGTCCGGACGGAATCCATCCTTTTTTCTACCAAAAGTTTTGGCCAGTGGTTGGAGATTCTATCATTAGATACGTTAAGACCATCTTTTAAGCCAAGAAATCCCTCAAAATTTGAACAATACCTACCTTTGTTTAATCCCTAAAGTTCCTAATGCTAATCAATTAAAGAACTTCAGACCCATTGGGCTATGTAACACCATCTATAAATTAATCACCAAAATCATAGCCAATAGGATAAAACCCCTTCTTAACAACATTATTAGTCCCTTCCAATCTAGCTTCCTAAAAAATAGAAGAGCTTCTGATAATGGTATTATAATCCAGGAAGTTATAAAAAAACTCAATAGTATAAAAAGATTCAACTCTAGAATGATTATTAAGATTGATCTAGAAAAAGCGTGTGATCGCATTGAGTGGTCCTTCATTCATAGAACTCTTATCTAATTTAAATTCCCTCCTAGAATCACCAAGCTAATTATGAACTGCATTACAACTAGCAACATAGTAGTTCTTGTGAATGGGACTAGTACAAAGTTTTTCTCTCCATCTAGAGGAATCCGGCAAGGAGACCCATTATCCCTCTATATATTTGTGTTATGTATCAATCACCAATTTGATTGTGGCAATTGGGACCCTATCTCCTTTAACAAGAAAGGCCCTAATCTATCCTATGTTTATTTTTGCCGATGATCTCACTTTATTGGCTACTGTAAACGAAAAAACCACTAAAACAATTGCTAATAATCTAACCATTTTTCAGTATCCTTTCTGGGCAAAAGATTAATGACACTAAGTCAAAAATCATTTTCTCTAAGAATTGTCCTCCAATAACTCAACTACATAACGCTCGAATATTGAACATTCCTATAGGATACAATTTTGGAAAATATTTGGGATTCCCAAATCTTAATAAACACCCTAAGCCTAATGATTTCCTATACATCTTAGACAACATGAGATCTAAATTGGCAAACTGAAAAGTTAGTTGTCTCAATTTAGCTGGAAGGGCCACCCTAATACAATCAACCCTAAACATTATACCAAATCACTCGATGCAATATATTGTGCTCCCAAAAAAACTCTCAACAATATTGATTGACTTAAAAGAAATTTTTTATGGGGGACTACTCAAGAAAAAAAAAGACTTCACTTGATCAATTGGGATACGGTTACTCATCCAAAGACCGATGGGGCACTGGGTTTAGTTAAAGCTAACCATAGGAACAAAGTCATGCTAGCTAATCTCACTTGGCTCCTTTACAACAACAACACCTCCCCCTGGGGCCAAGTCTTGATTAACCAATATGCTCATAAACTAAATCCTAAAAACTGCTCCTTCATTTGGAATAACATTTGAAGAGCTTGAGAATTTTGTAACAAAGGGATAGCCTGGAATATAGGAAAGGGTGAGCTCATTAACTTTTGGTATGATAAATGGTGTTCGAACCTTCAACCTATTAGGGAAAAAATTCAAGGACCCCTTGTTAAAAATAAGGAGGTCTTAACAATCAATGAGATCTTAGATAATAATAATTTGAAACTAGATAAGATTTCTTTTACCCTCCCTACCTCAATAGTAGATGACATAAAAAATACTCTCACCCCAAAGGAATTTCCTAACCAAGATACTCAATTCTGGTCCCTGACTAGTAACGACTTGTTTAGCCAAAAAACTGCTTTACGTCTCCTAAATCCTATAGATGACACTAAGGCAGATTTTAGGTGGATTTGGAAATTAAGGACCCCCAAAAAAATCAACTTCCTACTGTGGCTATGTTATCACAATTAAATTCCCACTAGAAGCTACCTTCATCACTGTAACGATGTGTTAGAGTTGGTAGGCTCGAAATCGGAATGGTTGTAGTGAGAATTTAGTCATTTAGTCTTTTAAATAACCTTAAAGTGGGAAAAGTCAACTGAGGGTTGACTTATTGGTAAACAACCTCAGAATGTAGATTGTATGGCTCGGATAGCTTCGTTAGGTGATTTGGGACTTAGCAGTGTGTTCGAAATATTTTTGTGATGTCCGGTGTAGAATTAGGCTTGAATTGGCGAAAGTTAGTTTTTGGTGGTTTCCGGTCGATATTGAAATATAGGCTATCGGGGTCGGAATGGAATTCCAGAAGTTGGAACAGGTTTGTAATAGCATTTTGGATATGTGTGCAAAATTTCAGGTCAATCGGATGTGTTTTGGATAGTTTTGGCATTGTTGGTGGATTTTAGAAATTTCAAAGTTCATATGCTTGAATTCGATATGATTTTGGTGTTTTGATGTTGTTTCTGATATTTTGAAGGATCGACTAAGTTTGAATGATGTTATGGGATATGTTGGTAGGTTTGGTTGCGGTCTCGGGGGCCTCGGGTGAGTTTCGGGTGGTCAACCGGGTGATTGTTGGATTTTGAACCAGCTGAATTGCTGGCGTTTTTGCAGCAGAAGTTTACTCTATGCATTCGCATAAAAGGCCCGCGTTCGCACAGAGTAATTTTGAGAGATGGGGCCAGTGCTCTGTGCGTTCGCGAGCCTGGAGGTGCGAACGCGGTGAGTCGAGGGGTCTGAGCATTGCGAACGCGGGAGTAGAGGTGCATTTTTGGAGAGTTGTTTGGAGAAGCTGCAACTTTGTTCTTCGCGTTCACGAAGGGGTGGATGCAAACACGAAGGTCTAGGTAGCGGAAGCATCGCGTTCGCGGTCAGGGGCGTGCGTGGGGCAGGTAGATCTGTGCGTTCGCGGGCGCCTGGTCACCTTCGCGAAGAGGAAAATGAGGTTGTTGGATTTTTTATTCTATGCGAACGCGGTACTTTTGATGCGTTTGCAATGAAGAAATAACTGGACAGTTAAATTAAAACCCTTCCGCGACCATAACCTATTTTTCCACCATTTTTGAACGGAAAAGAGCTTTGAGGCGATTTTGAAGTGAGGAAATCATTCTTCTTCGCTGAGGTAAGGATTTTGGACCCTAAAACTCGATTATATGTGATTAAGGATCAAAATATCAGTGTTAAATTCATGAAAAACAGTAAAAAGATGGAATTAGGGCTTGAGATTATGAGATCTTTAGGGGATGATTTGAGGGGTCAAACGAACTCCGATTTTAGAGTTCTTTATATGTACGGACTCGTGAGATGATGAAGAACATTTTGGTATAGAATTTGTTGAGTTCCGAGATGCGGGCCCGGGGGTCGGGTTTTGGCTAATTTCGGGTTTTGTGCTAAAATTTGTATTTTTCAATTGGAATTCATTCCCTCAGCATAATTTGATGAGAAAATCTGATATTTATAGATTTGGAGCAATTGGAAGTTGATTCAAGAGGTAAGCGTGTTGCAGAGTAGCTTTTCGGGCTAGTTTGAGGTAAGTAATGTCTTTAAATCCTGTCCTGAGGGTATGAAACCCCGGACTTTACATCCTTTCACGGATTTGGAGTGACGCACACACTGGATGACGAGTGTGGGGCGTGCACGAATTTGAAATTTGGAAAAATGTTCCTTTTTAGGCAACTATGCGAAACTGCTTTTAAAGCATATGAGTTATAATATTACTATGTTTTGATATATTTGGGTTGTAAGACATGTTTGGGGCCTAGTGCCGATCTGTTTTAACCTCTTGGGGGCTATTTACTGATATTCTCACTACTTTGAAACTATGATTTTACACTCAGTATTTCTTGCTAAATTGTTTTGACACTCAGAGTTTATTGATATTATTTCTTGAAATGAAATACTGTTTTGGGTCGAGAACCCCGTTTTATTTATGGCACGAGTAGCATGCGAAAAGTGTCTGACTGAGTGAGGTCGAGGGCCAATGTTGCGAGAATGTTGTGATATGAGAGAGGCGGAGATCCTGTGAGTGATTTATGCCATGATGTGGCTTGTTTATAGCGCTTGGGCTGTAGGAGCCCCTCCGAAGTCTGTACACACCCCCAGTGAGTGCAGGTACCTACTGAGTGCGAGTGTCGAGTGATGAGTTATTGGGAGGCATGAGTGACAGGGAGGTTGCCCGTGGGGCTGATACTGAGTGATGGTGAGGTGCTGAGGGAAATTGTTACGAGTGATGGTTATGGCCCGACTGGCAGTTTTATGATGATATTTTAATGCGTTTTTGACTATGATTCACTTCATTTTTTTCAAACTGATATTTCAGAGAGTTTTATTGAGAAATATTGGAAATATATGCTTGTTTCAAAGGATTTTGTGGAAACTGGTTTTCGAACTTATGTGTACTGTATCGAGACTTGATGTCTTACTGTTGTGTGGATTGGTGTTTTTGTGATATGTGTTTCATATACTTCAAACTGTGATTTATTTTCATTACTACTGATTTGGCGTACTTATCATTACTCCCTGCACCCCTGTGTGCAGATCCAGATACTATTTCAGAGCAGTAGTCGTCCGAGTTCGTTGTCATCAGCGTTGGGATTTCGATGTAGTTGTTCAGCGTCCGCAACTTCTCCATTTCCCTTCCTTTATTAGTCTTAGTATTTCATTCCTAGACATTGGTTATGACGTTAGTAGAGTTATATTTTATTCTTAGATGCTCGTGATCGGTTGACTCCAGCCTTGGGGGTTTTGTTTAGACAGTAGATTATACTATAATTGTTTATTTTGCTGATTATTATTGATTTTTAAAATATTATAATAGAATAAATGTGTACTAATGTGATGGTTGGCTAGCCTAGTTCCACGTTAGGCGCCATCACGACCTGTTATGATTTGGGGTCGTGACAAGTTGGTATCAAAGCTCTAGGTTACATAGGAAGGACTCAATGGTCATGATTAGGTTCAGCAGAGTCTTGCGGATCGCTACGGAGATGTCTGTACTTATCTTCGAGAGCCTGCAGAACTCTTAGGAAAAATCTCAATTTCTTGAACTCTTTCGTGCCAATCTATTGGTTCTTGAAATCTAAACTCATGTTGTTTCATTCTCTCGCAGATGGTGAGGACACACACTACCGATCTGGGTGACCAGACACCAGCCAGACCCACAAGGGGTCGAGGCCGTGGTGGAGTTAAGGGACCATCCCGCACAGCATTCGGGATAGTGCCACAGGATCCCCCTATCATTCAGGATTAGGTTCCCGCCGAAGGTTCTCCAGCAGGATAGGCTCAGGCACCGACAGTGCCTATTGTTATTTCGGGTCTTCAGGAGACCCTGGCTCAGATATTGACGGTGTGTACCAATTCAGCTCAGGTAGTTGCAATGTCTACTACTGCCACTGCAGCTAAGACCGGGGGAGGAATTTAGACTCCAGCTGTCCGGACACCTGAGTAGGCTGTACAGGGTATTCAGGCACCGGGGTAGTCCCAGCCCAGCCGGTTGCCCCAGTTCAGGAATATGTAGTCCCAGCCATGCCCGAGGATGAGAAGCGTAGGCTGGAGAGGTTCAGTAGACTTCAGACTCTGACTTTCAGCGGCACAGAGGGTGAGGATGCCCAAGGTTTTCTGGATAAATGCCAGAGGATACTACGTACTGCGGGTATTTTGGAGACTAGTGGGGTCTCATTTGCTACATTTCAATTTGTGGGTGCTGCTTTCACTTGGTGGGAGGCATTCGAGAGGCGTAGGCCGGTTGGTTCAACACCTCTCACCTGGCAGCAGTTCTCCACGATCTTTTTGGAGAAGTATGTTCCTCAGTACCACCGGGAAGAGCAGCACAGACAGTTTGAGCAGCTGCTCCAAGGAGAGTTGTCAGTTACTCAGTACGAGATGCAATTTTCTAAGTTGGCTAGACATGCTTCTGAGTTAGTCCCTACTGATAGGGAGAGGATCAAGAGGTTTGTAGATGGTCTTACGCATCATCTTCTAATCTTGATGACTAGGAAGAGGGTGTCAGGTGCCACATTTGAGCAGGTTGTTGACATTGCTCGGGATATTGAGTCGGTTCGTAGGCAGGAGCGTGAGGAGAGGGAGGCCAAGAGGCCTCAGGGATCAGGTAGTTTTAGTGGTGGCCCTTCTAAAGGGCAGTTTCAGCACAGCAGAGGTCATCCATTTAGACCTCCACAGCCAGCTCGCCCAGCTTATAGTGGCATATCTTCGGGGCAGGGTCCTCGCAGTTCTCATCAGGGACGTCCATCCTTTAGTGCCCTTCCAGCTCAGAGCTCCTCTAGAGCATCATTATATCAGGGTTCTTCTATGCACGATTCATCCGGCGTATATCATGGTGGCAGGGGTTCTCTTCAGTCTCCATCTCCAGCCCCAGGTAGTTGTTTTGAGTGTGGAGAGTTCGGACATGGGTGGAGGCAGTGTCCCTATTGTCATGGTAGTTCATCTGAGCAGAGGGTTCAACCCTCGACATTAGCCCCAGTCACTTCACCACCTACCCAGGCAGCTAGAGGCCGCCCAAGAGGGGGAGGTCGAGCAGGTGGAGGCTAGCCACGTATTTATGCACTTCCAGCTAGGCCTGATGCTATGGCCTCAGATGTGGTGATTACAGATACTATCTCAGTTTGTCAAAGTGATGCTTTGGCTTTGTTTGACCCTGGTTCCACATACTCTTATGTTTCGTCGTATTTTGCTCACTTTCTGAATATGCCCCGTGAGTCTTTAGTTACGTCTGTTCATGTTTCGACTCCAGTGGACGATACTATTGTTGTGGATCGTGTGTACCGGTCGTGTGTTATATCTATTGGGGGTCTGGAGACCCGATTGGACTTGATGTTACTCAGTATGGTTGATTTTGATGTGATACTGGGCATGGATTGGTTATCCTCATGTCATGCTATTCTTGATTGTCACGCTAAGACCGTGACCCTAGCTATGCCCGGAGTTCCGACAGTTGAGTGGAGAGGGTTTATAGAGCATGTGCCTAGCAGAGTGATTTCTTATTTGAAGGCCCAGCATATGGTTGAGAAAGGGTGTGAGTCTTATCTTGCTTTTGTGAGGGATGTTAGTAGTGAGACTCCTTCTGTTGATTCTGTTCCTGTGGTCCGTGATTTTCCGGACGTATTTCCTGTAGACCTGTGCCACCTGACAGGGATATTGATTTTGGTATTGACCTGGTGCCAGACACCCAGCCTATCTATTCCACCTTACCGCATGGCACCAGCGGAGTTGAAAGAATTGAAAGAGCAGCTTCAGGAACTCCTAGATAAGGGGTTCATTCGGCCTAGTGTGTCACCTTGGGGTGCACCGGTGTTGTTTGTGAAAAAGAAAGATGGATCCATGCATATGTGTATTTATTATAGGCAGCTGAATAAGGTTACAGTGAAGAACCGGTATCCTTTGCCCAGTATTGATGACTAGTTTGACCAGCTTCAGGGCGCTAGAGTGTTCTCTAAGATTGATTTGAGATCCGGATATCATCATCTGAAGATTCGGGATTCTGACATTTCGAAGACTGCTTTCAGGATTAGATATGGTCATTATGAGTTTCTGGCTATGTCATTTGGGTTGACCAATGCCCCAGCCGCGTTCATGTAATTGATGAACAATGTGTTTCATCCTTACCTTGATTCGTTCGTCATTGTGTTCATTGATGACATCCTAATTTATTCCCGTAGCCAGGAAGAGCATGCTCGGCATTTGAGGATTGTGTTACAGAGGTTGAGGGAGGAGAATCTTTATGCAAAATTCTCCAAGTGTGAGTTTTGAATCGGTTCAGTAGCCTTCTTGGGGCACGTGGTGTCTAGTGAGGGTATTCAGGTTGATCCGAAGAAGATAGAGGCGGTGCAGAGTTGTCCCAGACCGTCCTCAGCTACAGAGATTAAGAGTTTCCTTAGTTTGGCGGGATATTACCGTCGCTTTGTGGAAGGATTCTCTTCTATTTCTTCGCCTTTGACCAGATTGACCCAGAAGGGTGCTCCGTTTAGATGGTCTGATGAGTGTGAGGAGAGCTTTCATAAGCTCAAGTCAGCATTGACCACAACTCTGGTACTAGTTTTGCCTACCGGTTCGGGTTCTTATACAGTCTATTGTGATGCTTCTAGAGTCCGTTTGGGAGCGGTATTGATGCAGAACGGTAGGGTGATTGCCTACGCGTCGAGACAGTTGAAGGTGCACGAGAAGAATTATCCAGTGCACGATCTTGAGTTAGCTGCCATTGTTCATGCCTTAAAGATTTGGCGTCATTATCTGTATGGAGTGCAGTGTGAGATCTTCACTGATCATCGTAGTTTGCAGTATTTGCTGAGGCAGAAGGATTTAAATTTGCGGCAGAGGAGATGGTTAGAGCTTCTCAAGGATTATGACCTTACTATTTTGTATCATCCGGGGAAGGCCAATGTAGTGGCCGATGCTTTGAGTCATAGGGCCGAGAGTTTGGGGAGTCTATCTTACCTTTTAGCAGCAGAGCGACCTTTAGCACTTGATGTTCAGGCTTTAGCGGGTTAGTTGGTGAGATTGGATTTGTCAGACCCTCCGCGGGTATTAGCTAGCATGGCTTCCCGGTCTTCTCTTTATGATCAGATTAGAGCTCGGTAGTATGATGATCCGCATTTGTTAGAGGATAGGGTCCATCGGGATAATGCTAGGGATGTGACTATTGGTGATGACGGTGTTATGAGGATGCAGGGCCTTATTTGCTTGCCCAATGTGGATGGGCTTCGAGAGTTGATATTAGTAGAGGCCCACAGCTCGCGGTATTCCATTCATCCGGGTGACGCGAAGATGTATCAGAACTTGAGACAACACTATTGGTGGAGGCAGATGAAGAGAGATATTGTTGAGTACGTAGCACGGTGTCTCAACTGCCAGCAAGTCAAGTATGAGCACCAGAGACCAGGTGGATTACTTCAGAGGTTAGATATTCCGCAGTGGAAGTGGGAGCAGATCACTATGGACTTTGTAGTTGGGCTTCCACGAACTTTGAAGGGTTTTGATGCTATTTGGGTCATTGTGGATAGATTGACCAAGTCCACTCACTTCATTCCTGTTGGTACAACTTATACTTCAGAGCGGTTAGCTGGTATCTACATCAGGGAGATTGTCCGATTGCATGGGGTTCTAGTTTCTATCATTACTGACAGAGGTACTCAGTTCACATCTCACTTTTGGAAGGCCGTACAGAGAGGTAAGGGTACTCAGGTAGAGTTGAGCACTGCATTTCATCCTCAGACCGACGGGCAGTCGGAGCGGACTATTCAGATTTTGGAGGACATGTTGCGTGCCTGTGTGATTGACTTTGGTGGTTCATGGGATCAGTTTCTGCCACTTGCGGAGTTTTCATATAATAACATCTACCATTCCAGTATTCAGTTGGCCCCGTACGAGGCTTTATATGGTAGGAGGTGTAGATCTCCGGTTGGTTGGTTCGAGCCCGGTGAGGCTAGGTTATTGGGCACAGATTCGATTCAGGATGCGTTAGAGAAGGTGAAGTTGATTCAGGAGCGACTTCGCACGCTGCAGTTTAGGAAGAAGAATTATGCGGACTGGAAGGTCCGGGATGTGTCTTTTATGGAAGGTGATAAGGTACTGCTGAAGGTATAACCCGTGATGGGTGTTATGAGGTTCGGAAAGAAGGGAAAGCTGAGATCTCGGTTTATTGGTCCTTTTGAGGTACTTCAGAAGGTTGGAGAGGTGGCTTATAGACATGCCTTGCCACCCAGCTTGTCGAGTGTTCATCCGGTATTTCATGTTTCGATGCTCCGGAAGTATGTTGGTGACCCGTCTCATGTTTTAGACTTCAGCACAGTTCAGCTCGAGGATGATATGTCATATGAGGTAGAGCTAGTAGCAATTTTGGATCGTCAGATAGTGGAGAGACCATGGTTTTACCCATATCCATTTTGGTGCTATCCAAATTGCTCTGACTTATCATGGAAGAAAAGGTCAACCTGTTGTTGCTCGACTTTCTCTTCTAGACACAAGATATTTGGAGTACCAACATGCAAATTTGGGTACTGCAGAAGTTACCTTAAATGCATGGACTGTTTTCATAACCATCTTTCCAAATTTCAACATGTCCCTTTATGACCCATACTTAACCGAAGCCCTAAAAATCCAGGTCCAAATTCAAGGTTCCCCACAAGCCAAAGATTCTATCCAAGCCACTCTTCATCACCAAATAGCGTGGCGAGTCCAAAATCATGCCATGGATCTAACCAAGAAAAGGAGAGACCAAGGAGAAAGTTCAAAAGGTTCCAACCCTGAAAGTTTGATGATTTCTGATCAAAAGATTCCGGACTTCTATGTTTCCCAGCCAAGAAATATGTCAGAAGAAGATACTACATGGTCAGAATCTCTAAATTCCTCTGACGATGATACAATGGAAGATAGCTCTCAATCAAGCAATGATTCCACAGAAACTCTTCCGAAGAAGATGATCCCCCGATATTTGTAAGCCAACAAGGAGACCCAGAAATATCTTAAATATAGGAGGATCAAGAAGTCATAACGGGTGAACCAATCCCAGAAAGAAGACAGGAACCCATGGCGTCAAAACCAGTTGGAACTGGATTCCACACTTTCACCTTAGACGACGTCAAAGTTTCAAAATAGCCTCAAAGGATCCAAGACTTCTATACTTAGATGGTGACCAAAAAATTGGTGGAACGAGAAAAGTATATCATCCTGTCAGAGCTAACTTCACAGTTCTGAAGAATCCTCAGAGATTGGTGGAATTCACTTGGGATTTTAGACAAAAAATACTTTTCTTACATCCCAGGATTTCGCCTTCAACATCAAGATTCTACATGAAGTTTTCTGCGGAGATACTGGCCAAAGACAGGAGAAAATGCGAAGATAACTCTCCGAGATGAAGTGGGTGTCATTCGATAGAAATGACATTGACAGGCCATAGTCCCATTCCCCTTGATGATTTCTCAAATACATCTCTAGTTAGGCCTTTTGTAAGTGGATCTGACACATTATCACTTGACTTTACATAGTCAATCGTATAATTCCTCTAGAGAGTAATTGCCTAACGGTTTTATGTCTTCGTTTTATATGACGAGATTTACCG
>ML261626.1:0-107385 GCA_005239495.1 Nicotiana undulata | reverse complement strand
GGCACTTACTTAGTACATGGGGTCGGTTGTACTGATACTACACTGCACTTCCTTGTGTTGTGCGAACCTGCTACCGGACCCCGTGGAGCGTTCTGAGGGAGATACCTCCAGTCCACGTCAGAGCTTCGAGGTATACACTGGCGTTCGTCAGAGCTTCCTTGTGTTGTATTTTCATTTCCAGACTTGTATTTAGCATTCAGTAGTTAGTCCGTGAGATTGCGACACCCCGGTTTTGGGATTGTTCGTTGTAGATGTCTTATCATTTCATTTTGAGTTTTTCTAAGATATTATTATTATTTCTCAGATGTGAAACAATTGAAGGGATTTGAAAGGCNATTCTCCGCGTTCTTAAAGTTTCGTTATTTTTATTAAGCAATGCTTACAGGATTTTGTTGGGAATTTGTTGAAAGCGACGAACTATTGTTTCGTTCAGTATTAAATGATTTTAAATTGCTATTGCAAGTTAAACGTTGGCTGGCCTAGCGGGTTCAACGTTAGGCGCAGTTACGGCCCAAAGGGTGGGAATTTGGGTCGTGACATTCCGTCTTATAGAGCTATAGTTGTATAAAGCTTGTGACTTGGTGATATTCCGGGTTTTGGGAGAGTGAAAGCTGTAAATGCCGAGCGTCTTAAGTTTTATAGTTATTGCTACATCTTTACTGTTTATTTCTGCGTTGTCTTGTTTTTTCGCATATTTTAGGCTTACCTAGTCATAGGGACTAGGTGCCATCACGAGCCCGTTCGGAGGGTTAATTTGGGTCGTGACAGAATCAAAAACTAGAAAATACGTAGATTTGGCATGTTTTACTGGTAATTTCTGTCGAACCGACTATTCAAGAGAAATGTAATCCTCTTATACGTCTATGATGAGTTGTATGTGAAGCAAAATTTGTGACATCTGTAGCGCATATGAATCTTCATCGCTAATGTCATCTCAAAATGTATCACCCTTTACATCGCATGCTACCCCTTAGACAGAGAAAACCAGTAATAAAAGCTTTGAAAATGAAGAAAAGAAAAATTAGACAAAAAAGATAAAATGCAGAACGAGTATCATGATCAACACCATTAGTAACTCCCTCGTTTACTAAGACACCTAAATATGTTTGGTGAGCTAGCGTGTTTTCTTGATGCACTTTCTCGACAAAGTCAGGAACATCATCATATTCGCCAAGACCAGATGTATTGTAATCAAACACGCACTGATGAATCTAATAAAAAAAATAGAAAGAGAAGGCATAAATGTTAAGTGATGATTCAGAGAATGCATAACTATTGAGTGATTTGGTTTTATCAGTAACATTACCTTAGAATCAAGAACCTCCTCCCTCGTCTGCTTGGTTACCTTAATATTCATAAAACTGAACATTTTTTCAAATGAAGAAACTACATAACTGCTGAGTGCCGTAACTATATCAGTTAATTACACCAAAAAATAACAAAAACAACAAAATTGAACCAACAACCATGTTTATAAAACTACAAAAAAGCTAAAGTTGCAACACCTTTCTAACGACACCCCTCAACTTCTCAACTTCAGCATTCAACTGATCAATGCGTGTTGAATGATCATAACTCGGTTTAGGCTGTTGTTTCGTATGCTGAGGATAAGGTCCTTTAGACTGTTGCTCCATATTCTGAGGACAAGGTGGGGATGCTGAGACAGAATTATCAGTGTTAAAGGCAGGCACCTCCCCAGATGCAACATCATCAGCATTAACGTCAAAAAGCGTGACGATGTTCAGCGTTGACATCTCTCGCTAGTAGGGAAAATGTTCCTATAGTTCAACTACAATACGAAAAACATGATTACAATAGTAGAAAAAGGAAATTGTAACATATTCATAATTATACATACTTATAAAAAACTGAAATCATATACGAAGAAGTATTATGGTAAAAAATGGTTACGTGGTCGATATTAGATATGATCACCCCGCTAGTCAAATACGCATATATTGGAGTTTCAGTGAAGTTCCAATTAAGAATACGTGTCACACTTGTACCAACACGAACAATTAGATGTTTGTTAACCATAGAGCAACGCTAAAAAATCATATTTGTAATGCAAGTGGCAAACCTCCGAGCCTATACATTGTCAAACAGTCACACTGTCTGTCCCTCATTGTCTTTAAAATATATTCAAATGACTTTTTCCCCATGCATACGTCTGATATTGACAGCTTTCAATGATATTAAAATCATCTTTGTAGATATCATGATTATTGGCATATGAGAATATGAAAATGATGGACAAACACCATCAAGGTCATCTTGAACGCATCTTCGTCCGACTTCAGTCTTTTTTCTTGAAGTGATCAAGAAGCTGCCCCTCGTTATGGCCCCTTTTCCATCTCCTGGAAATACTCTTTTAGCAACCTATTGACATCTGGTTCGTTATAGGCAGTGGCGTCATCTTATACACAGTTCAAACCAGTTACAATAACAAACTCTTCAAGCCAAACCGCAACAAACAACCATTAATTTTAACTCACAACTCTCTTCCCCTCCCATGGATGACTTCCCTCAATAGTATAGAATGAATAAGTTGATTTTGAATTTTAAATTAAGACAGGTCCAAGAAGTAGCCAAAACAGCTAGCACGGAACATTTGAAGTTGCATGTCAGTCAAACATTGCTTCAAAATGCTGGCAACATCAGTCTCGGTATGGGAACTAATCTTGTTGTGTGGAAAAACATCAAGAAAAAAATCAGGAACAAAAAATATACTAAAATATTATATAAAGATATATAAATAAGTGTAGCAGTACTTGTATAAAGATGCATAAACAATTGTATAACTTTGTATGAAATTGTATAAGGATGTATAAAATTAATAGCAATACAGAGAATACCTTCGACTTAGCTTCTCTCTCTTTAAATTTGCAGAGAGTAGCAATCCATTGTTCTTTGGATATGCAATCAAGGCCACTCTCATCATCGTCCTCAATCTTGCTCTTTTTCTGTTTAACGTCCTTGATCTTTCTCTTTTTCGGTTTAACACTGAGGCCCACATCATCTTCGTCAACCAAATCAAAAATTTCAGCTTTACTTTGGATTTTTCATGTCTCCCACATTTCTTACTTCTAATTCTACCATTGTTAACTGGAGTAGGAGTATTCTTAGTTTGCGAACGAGTCATTCGATTACTCTTTTGTTGCGACTTTTTTGTAGGAGCAGGATACTCAAAATATCATCATTAGGGGCCTCGACATGCCCATCAGAATCATGGGTTGAGGGAAAGTCCCTCAATGTTTTCGCAAAATCGAGCTTAACACCATTTCCAGATACCTTCATACGACTTTTAGAAGCAGATATTTTCGAACGCATTTTCTACAATAAAACAAACAAGGCTTTAACAAAAGTAAACACAAGTGAAGAAAAACACATAAATCAAACCAAAAATAAAAGGCCATGAACACAAAACAGAAGTCAATTTTCCCAAATTGTAAAACTGAAAAAATAATTATACTCTAAAAGTCGAAATAATAAAGCATATGAACTGAAACACCAAGTCTAGGTCAAGAACGAATATAAAAGGAACACAAAATCGAAAGGAAAACGCAACAACATTGTACAAAAATATATCCAAAATCAGAAAAAGCCAAAACATTAAAATTAAATAAAATTTAAAACCAAAACAATGGTAAAATCATAAAATGAGAAAATTACCTGAAAATAAGAGTGAAAGCTCGAAAAATTACTCGAGACGCAACAATGGAGGATTATTGCCTTCGTACCACTGTGAAAAAAGCGTGAGAAAAATAAAGAGAGAGAAAGAGAAATTTAAAAAGAAAACTAAAATATCGTTAATAATAAATATGGGCTACCGGGTGAAAACAAAATTTCAAAACATATACAACCTCGGCTAAACCAGGTTAGGGCTTCAAATGTGGCCATTTTTGGATGGTTGTAGGCCCAAGTGATGTCTAATGTAATTTTGTCAAAAACAATTCCTTATTTGCAAGTACAAGATGGAGACTATTACATAACCCTCAAACCATTTGGGCTTCGATCCCACTATCAAAATATATAACAACCAATAAAAGCCTATTGCCCAGAACATCAACACTTTGGGAGCACATTTCTGTTGGATGGCAAGTGTGTCAAAAAGGGCTAGTTTGGCATGTCACACAAGGCATCCACGTAAAGTTTTGAGCTGACAACTGGTTAGCAGCAATATGAATATCCACACACTAATTGAGGGACCGTTACAAATAATGAGGATAAATTAAAGATAAAAAAAGGGACTCTCTACTAGCAATAGTCAATACTCAACTATCTCGTCTGACTTACCACCAACTATTAGGGATTGACTCAGTATAGCATACATGCCTTGCAATTCACCTAGTCCAGGTAGCATAATTTGGGGCCTTACGCTAACGGGCCAATATACATCTAATTCATGTTACAAAACACTCACTCACTCCAATCACCTTCCAAATCTTCGCAGCTGGATCTGGAGCCTCCACTTACCACCAAAAATTAAATCTTTTTGGTTAACAAGACATAACCATCTTCTAACAAACTCTTATTTAAATCGACTTGAATCTTTTCTTCTAACCTATGTACTATCTGTCAGTCGCACGAGGAAACAATTAGTCACATTCTATTCAATACTAACGCAAGACAATGTTAGCATGTTACGCACCTAATGAGTCTCAAACAAAATATTAATCATGCAACAACACTAAACTATTAAGATATTCTCAATATAGGCATAAATCAAATTTACAAGAGAAGTTGGCAAAAATGCCAACTTATCAGCGTGCTTCTTGGTGGAGCGTGCTTGTCAAAATAAAAAGCGGAGTCATCCAACGTGTTTGTGAAAGGAAATCCACAAGTTTTTTTATTTGGATTTGGTCAAATGATTGATTGATTAATTTTTTAGACCAAATTTATTTGTTAATATTAAAGATTAACGTAATATTATTTAATCCAAATTATCCATTTTTGTAACGAAAAATTAATTTTTCTCCGCGTTTTGAATTTTCGTTTTATTTTGCATAAATAGTCATTTATGTTATGGCCGTTTTACGTGAACAGTCATGACAGACCTTCTGAAGAGTTGCACCTCTTCGTTTAACCTCAATATGTTGGCTATAAATCGCACACTATTCTCTCATAATTTTCATACGAAATTTATGAATCTCCTCTTCATTTCTGCATTGTTTTAACTATAACAAAGCAAACATTAAGTGTGATTTGCCACCGCCATTTGTGTTCGTTGAAACACTGGGGTTTGAAGTACCGCTACATCAGTGCATAATCCGTTCTATCCTGGGAGGAAATAATCCACAATCTTGGGTACTAGGAGGGGATTAAGTTCCTTAACGAAACATGTGAATTCAGTGGGCTCGGATTAAATTCTATTTCTTTTACATTGTTGCTTATAAGTTATTTTTCTTCTCCAGAATTATTTTACAAATACAGATTACTAACAATTATTACACCTATATATATGTATATTTTTATCTAAAGTTTCTAAAATTTTATGGTACATATTAGTCACTTGTATTTGTAGTCTAGTTTTTTTCTATTGTAATAATCTAATTTTTTGCTTTTACATTATAGTTTCTTTTGCTAAGTAAAAGAATTTATTTCATATTAAAAATAATCGATTTTTAACTGAGTACTTAAATTATTTATCACGATTTGATTGAAGTATCATCAATATATCTTGGTAAATGATAGATTTCTCAAATAGCAATTGATTTGATAGTGTTACATTAAAAATATAGTCGTCGGAATATGCTTTTGGTAGTGCATGTCTCATATTTAAGAAAAAGAACTCATAAATAACCGAAAAAACAGAAAAACCGACAAAAACTGAATTAATAAAACTTGACTTAATTGATTTGGTTTGGTTCCATTATTTGAAGAACCGACTTACTTAATTTGATTTAATTTCTTTTTAGGATAAAACCGACCCAAACTGAAACATAGACTCCCTCTTACATGTTTAAAAAAGAAAAGAAAAAAATGAAAAGGAAATGACCACGGATTCTAAAACCCTAAACCCCAATAAACCTCAAACACCCTCCCCTTTCTCTCTCTCTCTTAACAAAAAGGCTTAAAACTAAAAAGAGACCCTTAGAAAACATTGCAGAAGTCTACGCACGCCGTTGCAGAAGAGAGGTTATAGCTAGGTTTAAGGATGGCGAGTTCGCTGGTTGCCCAACTGCAGCGGTTAGCAGTCCCGGATTCTGAGCAGCCGCGTAAACGACCATTCACTCGCCCTTCAATATTGTTTGACCCTAAAGAAGCCGCTGATATTGAGCTCGACGCCATTCTCAACATTGCTCTCTCAGGTCCCAAACCATTTTTTTGAAATATTCAATAATTAGCTGGACCTCCATTGCTTTTATTGTTGTTATTATTATAACAATAATTCATTTGTATTGGACATCATCTGAATGAAGCTTTTGCTGGTGTTTCTTATATGCAATTCAGGTTTGGAGGTGTTAATAAGCATCGAAGAAAAATTTAACAAGTACAAAAATGACTTGTTTAGTTACGGGAGTAGAGAGTTGGATAGAGATTTGATGGGCATCGACGAAAACAACCGAATCAATGCCTCAATTAGTTCCTTCTTGCATTTGTTATCAGGATATTTCGAGTTATCAGCAGCTCTAAAGACATTAGAGTACTTGATTCGTAGATACAAGTAAGCTAATTCAGTTCTGTGTACGCACTCTTTATTGGCACTTCCAAATACAAATGCTAGTTACATTGTGTTCTATATCTAACTCTGTCATTGATTTTTTTCAACAGAATTCACATGTATAATATTGAGGAATTAATTTTATGTGCCTTGCCTTACCATGACACTCATGTATTCGTTCGGGTTGTGCAACTAATAGACACTGGGTAAGAATGTTAATGTTTTTTGTTCGGTGGAAGAGGTGATGAGATAGAAGAATATAATACCTTCTGCCTGTTTCAGGAATAGCAAATGGAAATTTCTTGAAGGGGTTAAGGCTTCCGGTGCACCACTCCCCAGGAAGATTATTGTGCAACAAAGTATACGCGATTTGGGGATCTTAGACGATTTGTGCAATTATGTATGTATACGTGATGGTCATTCTGATGTTTTTTTTATTTTTTTTTGATGTTTTACAAATTTTGTGAGTGGAAAATTTTTAGGTGTCAACTTCAAAGAAGGTTCAGCCGTCAAGGCCTGTCACTGGTTTTTGTACAGCTGTAATTTTTGAGGTCTTAGGATCACTCACTACTATAGACAGTGACGTAGTGAGGAGAGTCCTACCTTTTGTGGATTTTGGACTTCAACCAGGCGCCAAAGGAGGAGCCGATCAAAAGGTTAGCTTAGTGGCTTCGTATGTGATAGTTTTTTTTACGTTATAATCGCTTCTTGACATTCTTTTCCTTTTGCCTCTTGTCACCAAGGGCTCCTTAGTGTAACGATATCGGGCGTTGTTTGATAGTCTAGAGTAGAGGTTGGCTAGCTTGACCTGTAATTTATGGATATGGAGGCTGTAATGTACCTTTGTTCTGTTTGGTTGTTAGTGCTACTCGAACAGAGATTTATGCATGTTGTGAAATGAGACTGGAAATACAATCATATTTGATGTTTTTTTTTGCATTCCGTTCATGTTAACTTACATTTCTAGAGTCTTTCTTGTAGCTTCCTCTTTTAACTATTTGATTAAAATGTGAAACATATTCTGCGGTGAAGCTATATCCTTATATTCAGACATTCTAGAGGCTTCAAAGTTCAATCCATAGAACATTCATTGATCTTGTGGTTGGGGTTCGACTTTTGTAGGCTGGTGCTTTGATGATCGTAAGCTTACTAGCTGATAAGGTAGCTCTGTCCCCTAAGGTTGTCAAAAGCTTGATGCGTTCCCTTGCTGAAATTGCTCGAGCAGATGCAAGAGATTCTACTGACTTGCAGTGGTGTCGTATGTCTTTGATGGCCCTAATCAATCTTGTCCAGGTATCAACGTGTTTCATTCAATTTGGTATCAGAGGTGAACTAGAATTTTGTTACTGGCGGTGTCCAGGATCTAGAACAAAATAGTTTTGTTACTGAACTCGTGAAGCTGTAATGCATAGAAGTGTTTTCAGTATGTGTTCCCTCTGATTTGGATTAAAAGGATGGTAGTTTGTGGTTCTTTCTGATATATTGTCATATGCAAATCATGTTGTGTCCTACTGGAAAGCATTCTGGACTTAAAGGACTGATTTCCTCACTCGATCATTATGATAGTTTTGTATTTTTTATTTGTCTCTTTATCACGGAGTTACCTTAAAAAGTTATTGTTCATATGGTCATTGATGCTAAAGAATCGACCAAGAATTAACTAGTTGTATATATTTTATGACAGCTAGATATCCAAACGGATATTAGACAGTATTAGTGAGCTCAAGAGCGCCTGTGAATTATGCTTCTCTTTTTACTATCAACAATTTCTAAAAGCTTAGGCCAACAACCCCACGGTGGGTTCTAATTTACTAAATCACATGTTTATATTTTCGAAACATCACATGTAGAGTTTTTTTGGGGGCCCGCTCGATTTCGAGGAATAAAGGGAGGGCTTGACCAGTCTACGTAGCGGAGTGGTGGTTACTAATAAACTTTCTTGTTTGATTTCCAAATGGGCAATTGTTGAAAGCTTCCTTATTTGTTATTGTTTGGTTCTAGGGGGTAACTGGTGGCTTTCTATTAGTCTATTATTGTATTATTGTTGACACCGTTTTGTTGCTGATAGAAAATTACGTTGGATTTTAAAAAGGCCAAATACATCGGCAGCCCCTTAAACTTGTCCTCACTTTTCACTTTGACACTTTTTCTTGACTGTGGTCCATTTGAACACTTCAACCACACCTCGAATGTGTCATTTAAACACAAAATTCGTAGGCAGCCAAACATAAGTCATGCGTGTGATTCACTCGCCACGGTAACGAATAAAAAAGAGACACGTGGATTTAACTTGAATTAATTAATTAAAAAAGCCATTTTCAGCCATTGTCATCTTCCCCAACAACCTTCATCTCCATAACCTGAAAACCCTAGACCTCTCCTTACAGCCCGCCACCGCAGACCGCCACCCCTACCCAAAACTATCAGCCGCCGCCGCCACCCCTACCCTGAACCCTAGGACCTCACCCTCTCCAAGACCCATCTTCTTCTTCACGCCACAAACGACCACCCACCAACGGCGACTCTAGCTTCCATTCATATCCACTAGTCGCCGGCGACTTCTTCCAGCCAAACCCTCCAGCCGCCAGCGCCCCGAAGCTAGAAGACACCTCCAGCAGCGACAAGAGTCGCAAACACTGATCTGAAACAAAAAAAGAAGAGAAAAATTAAAGCTTAATTTTTTTTGTTTTCTTGTACATTTTTCACTTACACAATTTGAAACTTACTCTGTCCATTATGCTCTGAAACAAAAAAAAAAAAGAGAGAGAAAACGGGCAAAAAAAACAGCAATAACAGTGAAAAAAATTAAGTTCTTTCATTTCCTTAATTTGTTTCAAAAGTCAGAAAAATTCGAAAAAAGGGCTTTGTTCTTCTTCTGGAATGTCGTGGGAGTTCGATTGAGAAGTTGTCGTTCGAGGCCGGGCCGTTGCTTGTCTTGGACCTGGCCGGAGTTCTTATTTTTCCGGCGAACTCCATGTCTGTTCTGTTCTCCAAAGAATATGAGGAGAAAAAAAATGAAAAATAGAAATACTGATCTCTCACGCTCCTAAAAGTAGTGTATTACACGCACTATGCCACATCACCAAATTGTGTCTAAATGACACAGTAGTACCCTTGTTCTGGGGTTCAAATGGACCACAGTCAAGAAAAAGTGTCAAAGTGAAAAGTGAGGACAAGTTTAAGGGGCTCCCGATGTATTTGGCCTTTTAAAAAGGTAACTTTTCTGTATCGGCTTACAAAAATATTTCCTTTTTTTCCCCTGATGAAGTAAGGTGTTTCATTAAAAAAGCATCAAGAAGATACATCGTACATAGTTACAGGAAGCCTAGTTACAAAAGACAAAAATTAAAGAGAGAAGTTAGGCCCTATCATTAAAGTTAGGCCCCATACGAAGTGTCAATCTAGGACTTGAGTACTAACAAAGTCCAAAAAATGCCCAGTACTAATTACTGGGGACAGTTTTGTCCAGAAAAATTCAAGTGGGCATTTTGCCTTAAGAGAGTGATTTGGAGTTGAGATGCCATCAAAACATCTTCTATTCCTCTCTGTCCATAAACACCAAAAAATAGCTGCAGGAATCTTCAACCAAATTTTCTTGATGGCCTTATCAACTTTCCACAAACTCCAACTAAAATGTGCCTGTCTCATATTCTGTGGCATAACCCAGCTAAGGCCATAAATACTGTATTTCCTGATTCCTCCTACTTAGATAGCATCTGTTGACCAGCTGGAATCCTCTCGTGTTAAGGTTGTCTTGTGTTAGACAAGCTTCATATAACGCAATCCAATTGAAGCATATAACCTTAATAGGTAATTTGGTCCATATCAATTTCCATGTCCAAGCATGAAGCACCTGATTTTGAGTGCAGATTTGTTTGTAATAATCTTTGATTGTGAAGATACCCTTGCTACCCCAACACATAGTGTCTGAAAGATCAACAACAATGTTGTAGCTCTCCACTCTTGCTAGCATTTCCGTCAAACTTTCCATCTCCCGGTCTTGGACAAACCTTCTCAGATGAGTTCTTGTCCATGGCAATTTGGAAAATGTTAGGATATTCGTCCATGAGTGCTGTGTTATTCAGCCATATGTCCTTCCAAAATTTGATGTGCTGTCCATTACCAGGCTTGAAGTGGATCTTCTGGAAAAATTCATTACTCAATTTGCTAATATACTTTCAGGGACCAACTCCTTAAGGGGCATTTGCAATTTTAGTGCTCCAGTTGTCTCTTTTCCCATGTTTTGCATCGATCACCTTCTTCCAGAAAGCTTCGTAAATCATGATATCTGGAATTACATGGCTTAACAGGATTTGTTTCAACATAACTTTTTGGAGAGTATCCTTGTCTATTAATATAAATAACAATGTCTTGTATCTTATGTATTTTCCCTCTGACGCATGGTTCCGGATACAATTGAGATTTAAGATAAAAGGTAAAAGAGGACTTCATCTGCATGCCTGCATCACTTTGCTTTATGACTTTTCTTTTTTTTTCTTTTTGAGGATAATTTGTTCTTTTGAGAAGGATAACTTGTCTTTTTTTTCTCTTTATAAGTTAGTAATAGTGTTGTTGCATGCACATCTATCTTGGACCTTCATCTATCTATACAATATTAAAAGTACGAAAGCCCTTGGTGGATGTTGACCTACTTTTTTGCCCTTCAAAAATAAAATTTGCATCAGACAAAATCATCAATTGAGTTTTCCCTAAAATTTAGGAGTTCTAGATCAACTAAATTTTGTGTACTAAATCCTCCTTTATTTGAAATATGTAGGAATTTCTATAATTAAATACCTTTTAAATCCTTTCCATTTTTTAAATTATGTACTATTATAGTTTGTAAAGGGCAGGTAAAAATCAAAACTGGAAAAAGGAAAATCAGTAGTAAAGCGATGTTGTGGTTTTAATTAAATTTCCATTGTTTATCAAAATAAGGTGGCATTCGTTCTAACAGTAGGTGAAGAAGATTATATTTTGATTTTTTTCAAGTTCTCCATAAACTGGTCATTCGATAAATATTTTATCAAGCAAGCGCATTAATTTCAATTTTTGCAGAAAGTATAAAAAATTTCGAAGACGCTTTTCAGTTTTACAAACTTAAAATTTGTTTTTTGGAAAACTTTACGAAATTGTTTTTAACACATCCGTCAAAATAAAGGCCACATAAGTTCCTTTACATGATAATTGATGTATTTATATTCTAATGACACAAATCCGACCTATCAATGTTAAACAAGGTAATCCAAACATAATTGTTCCAGAGGCATTTGTTTTGTATCATTTTGTTTTTATCAAGCATAAGTACCGGAATAACAATTGATGAATACTTGCTAAAGCACATAACAAAATTTATACCTTTTATATTTTTATTGTATAACTTAAACACCGTTTAAAAATATATGTATATTTTTTAAGATTGTATACTCATTAATATGAGTACACAAGCAGAGCGCGTACCGATGGAACTAGTTATGATAAAACAATTGGACGTGTTGTATGCAAGAGAGTTATCCTTTGGAAGTAGAGTCTTGGGTATCAATGAAGGATCAGATTCTCAAGATGATGGTCTTTTCCTTCTCAAATTTCGTTTCTTTTGGCAGCGATCCAGTTTACATTGTTTTGGGATTTTCTGGTGTCTATAGGCATTATTCTAGATTGCTGAATGCCTACAGTTTTGCCAATGGAAAGACAATGTTAATCATATTGCTTCTATTCATCTATATCTATGTGATTATGACTGTCTGTCAGTCCATTCTCCAGATAGAGTACCACTAGTTCTTTATTTGATTGCATAACGAATAAGATAGGAACATATCCTTCTCTTTTACAATGTTGGCAGTTGGCATGCTGGTTGAATTTTGTAAGGGTTCTAGGAATTGTTACTATGTCTCTAACTTCGTACTTATGTTTAAAATCATTTTGTGCAGTTGCAATCGGTTGAAATTATCCCCAAGAAGATCATTGATATCCTTAAGGACATCAGGTATTATGTTGTATCCTGCTCATGTACCAAACATATTAGACCCATGTTGCCTTGGTTGGAAATTTATAACTAGCCTCTGAATCCCGTTTCTCGCTGTTTGTCTAAAGGGACATTTCGGGACTTTTAAGTGAATTGGCAGAGGAGTTCAACACAGAGAAATTTCTGGGCTTGTTTTTGGACTCTCTTGTCGAGTACAGGTGGGAATGGCTGCTTTACCTGCTGAGGAGTTTATTTATTTGCTAGCACCTTTGACTTTAATGTTTTATGTTTTGTAGTTGTTACGATGATCTGTGCCATGGGACTTTATTGTCTGTAGTAGAGATGGTTCCTTTAAAAGACTTCATAGCTCGTATAGTTTCAAAGCTGCTTAACACATCTTTGAGAACATTGAAGGACAATGAATCAGCAGCTGCAGATACAGGTCTACATTTTTTAAAGATTGACATGCCCGCCATCTGTTCATCCTATTGCATTTAAAGACTTCCATTGATTTGGCAACATTATGTGCATAATTGTCCTATATGCTACAACTAGATAAGTAGGCACACACTGTCTGAATGACTGCTTAACTTAAATTCTATTAAATGTTGATAAAAGGAAAAAGATATATTTGGGTATTAAGCAACGAAGCAAGAGGTGGGGGGTTCTTGGAAATGAAATGAAATAAACTCCCATTCTGTTAGGTGGTGACCTTTTTACTTTGTAATGGTTAAAGGGGTATTATGGGAAGAAACATGTTAAGTACTTTTTTTTTTGAAAAGGTAAAGGTTTATTAACTGAATACCAAGATGGTACCAGAAAAGAGTACAAAACTGCTGGGAATATCCATGCAGTTAATTACAACATTTTCTAAGTAACTCCATAAAATCCATGTAATGATCAATATCTTCTACCAAACTACTATTACACAAAAGAAATAGATTGTGCAGACACTTATATTTTATTCTAGAATTATGATCTTTCTGCGCCATCAAAGCTTCTATTCCTGTCTAGCCAAATAGTCCAGAGGCGTGGTTCACCAAATCTGTTTAAGTGCTCTTTGTGTCTTCTGATGCTGCCAACCATTCAAAAGGTTCCTGCCATTCTGAGGCATGGTCCATAAAATCCCACATAAATTGAAAAAAAGCTCCCAGCGCTGTCTAGCATATCTACAATGCAAGAAAAGGTGATTAGTAGTCTCCAGATCTTCTTCACACAAATAACATCTGCTACATAGAACAAAGCCTCTCTTTTGAAGATTATTTTGGGTAAGGCAAGCTTCCCAAGCTGCAGTTCAACCAAAACATGCAACCTTTACCGGAGCTTTGTTCCTCCAAATCACTTTCCAAGGCCAATTAGGTTCCCAGTGACTTGCATTTTTCCTTAACAAATTATAACAACTTTTGACTGACAACTTTCTGTCATTACTAGCATTCCACAATAATGAATCCTTCTTACTATGATCAATGTGGGTAGAATTTAACTGAGAAAGCATCTGACAGAAATTTTCTATCTCCCATTCATTTAATTTCCTTCTGAAATACATCTGCCAACCAGAATCTGAGAAGAAATCAGCCACCACTCCATCCTTATTGTTACAACAGTTACATAAAACAGGAAATTTATTTCTCAAACATTCTTCGCCATTCCATAAGTCACTCCAAAATTTTATCTTTCTTCCATTCCCCACCTCCAAGCTAGTAAACTACTTGAACTCCTCCCATAATTTGCAAACTTCTTTCCAAATTCCCCCTCTAGTATACACGCTACTGAAGGGGGGATTCCATCCTTGACGACTACCATAAATAGCTTCAACTATTTTAACCCAAGCTGCTTCTTTGTCACTATGAAATCTCCACAACCATTTGAACATCATACTCTTATTATGAAGTCTCAAGTTCTTGACACCTAGGCCTCCTGCTCTTTTATTTCTGAGAACTGTCTGGCAATTGACTAAGTGAATCTTTTTACATTCATTATTTCCATCCCATAGAAACTTATTCCTCGTGGAGTTCAATTTCTTTTCAATTGCAGCAGGCATAGGAAATAAAGCCATTAAGTAGGATGGCATCCCATCTAAAACATTGTTTATCAGAGTTAGTCTGCCTCCAAATGATAGATACTGCTTCTTCCATGGAGTCATTTTTTCAGCACATCTATCCAAAACACCTTGCCAAATACTTTGGTCATTTCTTCTCACCCCGAGGGGAGATCCTAGATAAACTGTAGGGAATTTATCCGTCTGGCTCTGGCATCCTAGAATATTTGCTAGTTCTTCTATGTTGTCATCAGCATTGAAGCTATAAATATTGTTCTTCCCCAGATTGACTTTCAGCCCAGAGGCTGCGTCAAAAGCCAGTAAGATTCCTCTGAGATATAGAAAATGTTCCTTTTCTGCCTCACAAAACAACAAAGTGTCATCAGCCTACAACATGTGAGATAGCATCACATTTGCACCATTCCTTCTTCCAACCTTAAGTCTTTTGATCCAACCCAGCAGTTCAGCCTTCTTCAGCATGTTACTCAGCATCTCTATAACCAAAACAAATAAATAAGGTGATAAGGGGTCACCTTGTCTCAGTCCTCTTTGGGATTTGAAGTAGCCATGAGGGCTTCCATTAATGAGAACTGAGAATCTGACTCTGGAAATACAGAATCTGATCCATTCAAGCCATTTACCTCCAAAGTTCATTAGCTTCATGACGTTGATCAGGCATGACCAGTTAACATGATCATATGCCTTCTCAAGGTCTAGTTTACATGCTTCACCTCTTGTCTTCATTTTCATAAAGTGTTCCACGCTCTCATTTGCAATCAGGGCAGCATCTACTATTTGTCTACCTTTTATAAATGCATTCTGGTTAAGTACTTTGCCCACCCTTAGTGATAGATTCTTGATGTTCTGTAACTAAATACTTATTCTAGACTTTGTAGCTCATATGATCTCAAAGCTGCTTAACACATCTTTGAGAATATTGAAGGACAATGATTCAGCAGCTGCTGATACAGCTCTACTTTATGTTAAGATTAGCATGCCCACCATCTATTCATCCTATTACATTTAGAATGCTTTTATTGGTGTTACAACATGGTGTACATAAATGTCATATATGGTATAACTAGTTAAGTAGGCACACACTGTCCGAGTGTCTGTGCTTACAATATCTATTAAATGTTGATAAAAGGAAAAAATGTATTTGGGTACAAAGAAAAGAAGCAAGAGAAGGGGAGGGGGGAAAACGGGAATAAGTGGCAGAGTGGAAATGAAATAAACTCCCATTCTGTTAGGTGGTGACTTTTTTACCTTTTTATTTTGTAGTGGTTAAGGGGGTATTATGGGAAGAAACATGCAAGTATTACACTACTACTTTGCTCAGCCTTAGTGATGTAGATTCTTGATGTTCTGTACCTGCATATCTGAATAAGCACAAGCTTCTCAGATCCTGTGGTTCTTGAATAATATTCCTCTTTCTGCTTTTGCTCGCCTGTATTTCTTACTCATATCATTCTATGCTTATAATTGTCAGGGAGCCGGTGCAATCTGATATTGGTTTCTCTCCTTAAGAAATATCTGTTTGAGTCACGTGAAGCTGTTAACAGATATATCGAGGTTCATGCCTGTTGCTTGCCTCTCCAATCTCCATATCCTCTGATGTTTTTGATCCTTTCTTATTTATGGGGTAATTGTGTGGTTTAGTTTAAAATATCTTTTTTCTTCTTTGCATGCAGGATGTTAAACTGCGGTCCAAAAATGACTATGAAATAGTTATCAGGATGTTGAACTGTAATTTGGATCTTTCACATGAAATATCTGGTTCAAAAGTTTGGTTTTCCTTGGAACATCCAAAGGTATATTTGTTTACTTTTCCATATTATATGTTTCTATTTGGTGGCTTTACCCTTTGGGCTACTTTCCTCTTATCTTTTTCCGTGTAAGTGCTGTGTTGCTAGAAGATAAAGTAAAAAGATATTTACCCAAAAAAAGAAAAGATATTTTTTGCACATCGTATTTTCAAATACATGAAAGACATGAGCATGTCTGCATGATTGGGAGCAACCTTGGTTTCCCCCCCCTGATAATTTGGAGCAATGTTCAAAGCAGCAGCACTTTGTTGGCGGTAATATGATATTTTCCACTAAATAAACCGGAATGGGTGCAGATTCGCCCCCATTGCTAGTTTTCTAGCTGCAAGAAAAACAGCCTAAGTTCACAAAAATTTAAAACAGACACAAAGATATCATCCGTGTTGCATTCCAGTTGGCATTTTGAGTTAAAAAGTTAGCCAGGAAAATGGAGTCACCCATCTTTAAGAAACTTCACCAGTATGAATGAGTTCTTCAACCGATGAACCTAGTGATACTGGTGTTTGAAGAAGTGCAGTCATTTTTCAATATAAATCAGTTTTCTTCTACATGATTCTGTACTTTGTAAATGTTGATGAACCTAGTGATATTGGCGTTTGAAGAAGTGCAGTCATTTTTCAATATAAATCAGTTTTCTTCTACATGATTCTGTACTTTGTAAATGTTGATGAACCTAGTGATATTGGCGTTTGAAGAAGTGCAGTCATTTTTCAATATAAATCAGTTTTCTTCTACATGATTCTGTACTTTGTAAATGTTGATGAACCTAGTGATATTGGCGTTTGAAGAAGTGCAGTCATTTTTCAATATAAATCAGTTTTCTTCTACATGATTCTGTACTTTGTAAATGTTGTTTTAAAGAATAGATCATCATGAGTCTGTACTTTGTAAATGTTGTTTTAGAAGAATAGATCATTATGAGTCTGTACTTTTACTCGTTGTTTTAAAGAACTTCTGATATTAAATCCTGTAATTTTTGGTACAAACTATTATTTTTATACATTTATTTGTGTTTTTACTTGCAGGCAGAGGTTCGACGATCTGCACTTCTGGGTCTGGATGTGCGTGGTATGTTAAATGTTGAAGCAGCTGACTCTCAGGTAATGCTTCATTCCATTAATCTAGATATGTTGTACTCCCTTTCTCAACTATTTGTCCTTTTCTGCCGTTCCTTGATTTCACGCAGAAAGAAATTGATGCTCCAATAGATCATAAGCTAAATTGGTATTGTTAGTCTTCTTTATGTGATAGTGTCTGCAAAGCTTTAGGTTCTGGCGATTGAGCTGTATTCTGAATTACCTAGGCATTGAGCAGATCTTCAGTTTTTGTGTATTAGATATACTCCTATCAAACTATTAACATGAATAATTGACATAACTTTTTTGGGGTGATTTCATCTTTAGGCCATTTTTACCATAAGCGAAATGAGATAATATGTTGAAGACCGCAGCATCGCGGTAAAATTTTAGCTTATACTGATGCGATTTTTGATAATTTTCTTTCTGGCATTCAGCTGTTTATGTAGCTCGCTAAATGTCAAGCATGCTCCCAATTTTTTTTTTGTTGCTGAATGCTAACTTCCGCAGTTGGGATGTTTACAGATTACAAGACATGGATTTGTACTGTAATGGGGAAGAAAATGCCTTTGTACTATGTTTGGGAAGCTCTAGTCTTCATTTTGGTGGTTGTGTTACTTCGCACCATTTGAAACGGTTGAAGGAATTGTGCTTTAAAAGTTTTACTGGAACATGACTTAGCAATATTAATTGGTTGTGTGCAGCTGTGTCTTTTGAAATAGTTGTAATTTGGAGGTTTATTTTATTTGTTATGCGAGCTTCTCTAGAATTTGGTGCTCGTATATTCTGCATTGATTTCTTATGAGGTGCATGGAAGTAGTCTATTTATGAATCTCTTTCCACTACATTTCCCTAATATCTGCTCTTCCATTCAGAGATTTGGCACCATTCAAGATGCTGTACTACGCAGGCTCTATGATGAAGATTTGACTGTTGTTCAGGCAGCTTTAAATCTAGAGGCATTGCCCGAAATAATAAGTGCTCCACTTCGTATTGATGCATTCAAGAATGTGCTCCAAAGATGCATTGCGATATTAGCATCAAGTATGTTGAATTTTGCATTTGGTGAACTTTGTCCTAAATTGGACCTTTATATGCAGCATTTTTGCATTAACTCCTCAAAATTACAGGTGCATCTCGTGGTGCCTCGGTGGCGGTTGACGTTGCTCTGTCTTGTCTCCAGCATGCTACAATGCTAGATGAGGATGAATATGTGAAGAGGGTGGCGGCATTAGTTTTACCCTTTGTCATAATAGTTCCAAAGGTTTCATTTAAGAGTTTCACTTGTTCCCTTTTAGCCCCAGATCTTGCATAATTAGCTTGCTGATTACTTTTTTTTTTTAATGCTTAATACAGACCCAAAGATTAAATTTGAAAGCGGTTGAAATCGCCAAGCAAATGAAGTGGCCTTTCTATGAGAATCTGGTCAGTGTTTCTCTACTGGATAAGGTAATGGTTTTTATTCTATTGCCATGCATCTCTTGTTTATTATCGTATGCAGTTCATCCGATAATGATAAGATTTCCAGTCTTGATTGAAACCTTAAATAAGTCCTTTAAGTTTTAAGAATTTCCAGTTGTGCTCAGTTTCTCGCATAGTGTGTTTTACCGCTACTGTAATTGTTCTGTAGAATCTGAACATAGTAATCTAGGTAGTCACAAATTCCAACTGCTATTTAATTTTGCAATGAGTATTTTGGTTTATTTCTTTTCTTAATATTCGGATGTAAAAATATGTGTGCGTAACATAATGTTAGCAGAAATCAACTTTGAGACTTGCTTTTAGTGAGCTAGCAAATAAATGATTGCAGAAGCCTATTCCATTTACAAATTAAATCATTCTCTTTTCTTTACCTTTGGGGGCAATGGGAGGTTGACTGGAATGCCCCAACTGTTAAGAAAAGACTTTATTGTGAAAAATCTTAAACCGAACCTTTTGTTCTTATTTTAATTTGGTAAAAAAAAAGAATGATCATTGAACTAATCTGGGATTTTCTTATTTTTATTTAGAAATTAGATTCTGGGAAAATATCCTCAATGAACGTGGAAAACATTAATGTGTTAGCAAAAGCATTGTCAACACATCCCGAGGAATATTTTCCTTGGCTGGTAGAATGCTGCAAAACCTTGGAACTGTCAAAAACCTTGTTCTTGTTGGTGTTGTTGCAATCTTTCACGCTGCTCGAAACAGGTAACTTTATGACTATGATTTGATGCGCTAGTGCTCCACTCTATCCTCGTCTTTCATTCTTGACTATGGTGTTGCGTTCTTGCATTTTCTTCAATCTCCTTATTGGAGTTTCGGGCTCTGTTACTGATTCAAATTTCAAAAACTCAGGACTATACAATCTAATTTTTAATATTTGACAAAGGTGTAGAGTGAGTTGAAGAGATACTTTTGCTCTTTACTGTTAGAATTCTAATGTTAGATCACTGCAACTTTCTTTTGGAAAATGTTGCTGTGTTTTTTACTTTTGGCTCCTCCCCTTCATTGCTAGGAGATGCTCGATTTTCAACCTTCTTTGCCACTTGCTTTCCGATACTCCGAATGGAGTGGGAGTTGCTCGAGTCTGCAGGGAATATTTCAGAAGAGGTAGCTGCTATGCTGTAATTTTTTTTGCCATTCACAGCAGCAGATAAATGCTGCTTGGTTTTTGGCGCCATCTTTTGCTAATTACCTTACACAATCACAGTTCAACCCTGGAGTATGGGAGAGAGACATTGATGGGCTTATTGAACATATGGATGCTATCAACCCGAAAGTACTCAATGGTGAAATTCTTACTAGCTTGTTTTGGAGGCTGCTTGGATCATTTAATAAAATGGCAGCTGAAACAGGACCTTTGGTTGGTGACCTTTTTTTTGTTTTTACTATCTATTTTTTCCCTGCATTTTGGTCAGCTGATGTGTTTCCTGTCTCCATTTGCAGGATAAGCATGAGAGCTGGTTATGCTGCTTTCGGGAACTGTTTGTCCTTATTGTATCCAGCACGAACCATATTTTAAAGAAGCATCTGTGTAATGTTGTTGCAAAATGCAAGATCCAGACATCTCAGTTCCTCTCAGAGTTCTTTACTGATGAAGGTTTTGAGACAGATCCTTTAACTTCTTCATCGTTCTGTATGAGTGTTGTTATTACAGACTCATTTTTTATGTTCCTTGTAATTGTCATCCGTCCTTTTTAAGCAGTCCTATCTTGACACTTGAGAATATGAATTCCTGGAAAGGCTCCTGCCTTACATTTGCTGTTAATAACCCATGGTGACATATTCTGATTGGTAGTTTCTTCTGAGATTAAGGCCCTTTGAATTACAAGTGTTTCTGTTCGAATGAAATGGTTGCTATGCAAGCTCTTAAAGAACATTAGCTTCTAAAAGCATCTGTAGAATACAAACATGTTGAAACTACATTCAACCTTATCTATATAATGTAAAATTTAGGTTAAGAAGTGAAGCTAGTTAATGTGCTTTTAAAAGATTTGAAGTTCGTACAAGTTCTCTGGAGATGAGCCTTGTCAATTTGTCTCTCTGGGCAATCAGTCCATCGCCTTACCTTTTCTCCAGCAAAAAGTGATTTCTTTGTTAACTTTCTCTTTCTCTGAATTTTCCTCACATGGCACAAAAACCATAATCCCTTCTGTATTAAATTGATAATGTAAGATCAACACAGCTAAAGAAAAGAACCTAGTCAATCTTTTTAGTGAGTTCTAGATTTGTAATTGAGAAGATATTGCTCTGAAGAGTATGGATATACCATGCGTATCTTGTATGGTCTCTCAAGGATACTTGAAATATGAACTCTGCACATCAAGGGAACAAAATTGATGGACGGCAAAGATACACTTTAGGATAACTTTGGAAAGCAATTTTGCCAATAGCGGGAGGTCTGCTGAAGTTAAAGAAAGGTTGTTTCAGAAAAGGGGGCCCATGACAGTTGCTTGAATAATAGATTGTTATTGTGGCAGAGATGCTTCCTTGATGTTGGCGAGGATGGCCATTCTGGTCCAGTTAACTATATAGAATTTTTCATTCACTGCTCCGTTGTGATCTTCCTTGAGGATTTGTGTTATTCTGTTTTACTATATTTTTGGATTGTTTTGATCCTGCAGGAGTTTCTGCTTCTGTCCTTATTGGAAGTCTTCATGCTTGCACATCTCTTTGCGCTCGTCCGGATGAGAGTCTCACTTTTCAACTCTTTGCTGAATTTCCTTCGATCCTAGTTCCGCTATCAAGTGATAACCAGGTTTTGCATTTATTTCTTAGATCTGGATTGTTTCAGCAAAACAACTCAAGACTGTTTTCCTAGTAAATTTTCATGTTTACCTCTTTTGTAAAAAGGGACACATTTTAGCTAGTCTTTTTATCAGAGGAAAGAGGAAACGTTCTGTTGCCTATGCTTTTGATGGTGTTCTGTTTCACGTACGTAAGCGACATACTTCTCTTTCTATATATAGGATGTGCGCACAGCAGCCATGAACACCATTGAAGGACTTCTCTCCTTGTGGTCACGCATCAATTTATCCAGATCTAAAAATGGTATTCCTCTCCGTCATAAGTCAGTCAACTCTCCTCTAGTTTTTTGTACCACTTTTGTGCGGGGCATTTTCCCACATCAACATATTAGTTCTTAACCCCTGGAAAAAATAAAGGTTCTCTCATGACGTCTTTCTCTTCCATATGCCATTACCATTATGCAAAATGACAGGTCTGCATGCCGTCTGGGTTCATTTTTTGGGAGAACTATTGGGCTTAATAGTTCAGCAGAAGAGATTGCTAATATCGGACAAAAATGTCCTCTCATCATTGTTTTCATCACTGCTGGGCTCGTCCAACGACTCTCTCTTAGTGCAACACAATATTGGAAAGAGGTTGGCCCTGTGCTCCAATAAAACCCATCACTTTTTGCAGTAAATGTTTTATTCTTTGCTATTATCAGATATATTTCTGTTGCATTTCTCTGGCAAGTTACTGCGCGACCAAAGCCTAGGAAATGTGAGCATTTATTAATTATTATAGAATTAGTAATATCTTGATTTGTGATGTATTTGGTGAACTTGCATGCAAGGGTGTGGCCTAGTGGTCAATGAAACAGCTAGAAACCATGGGCGGTTGTTCAAACCCAAATGGAGATAAAAAACGACCACTGGTTTAATCTCATCTGCCTAAGTCTTGGTAGGCCAAGTAACCCGGTACCTATGCTGGTGGGAGGTAGCAGGTACCCGGTGAAGTAGTCGAGGTACACACAAGCTTATCGCAGGCCCTGTTAAAATTTTTTTATCTGTTGAAGTTGCAGCATTGATATATTTTTTGGTTGAATGTGAGTAGTGGGATAATTGATTGTTTTGTCATTGTGGTGTCACTCTGGAAAACTTTGTGGAGGTTTCTGTAGAGCCTTACGATTTAACTTTTTCTAAAAGATTGCCTTCCCACTTTTCTCAAGCCTGTAGCGGCTGGGTCTATGTTAACTTTTGCTTTTATCTCTCGAAGTTGGCGAACATTTTTGCTTAGTTGTATCTTAGTATTGCTGTGGCCATCTCCAGCGATCTTTCCCCTTTCGGACATGCTTAGTCAGTCATAGTTGTTAACTTATTTCTACATTTCTCTGTAACTTTTAGAGGAGTTATACCAGTATCTATATTAGCACTTGTTCTAAAGCATGTGGCTGTGTGTACGTTGCAGTCAATAGAAGGTCAATATTTCTGGTGAAGGAGAGCAAACCTAACAGACCCTGTTGTGGCATTTTATTTTTTAATTTTTTTGTAACGCTTTCGTCAAAAATCTTCCGCTGAAGACAGTTTTATGTATGAATAACCATAATCCCTGTAGCTTGAGCTTTGTCCATATATTTTTTATTAAAATCTGTTATTAATGGGGGTTGGCGTTTTGTTGATAGGTAATGGTTTTTATTAATGGTTGTTAGATTTAGGGCTTGTTGAAAGGCTTATTCTTGGATTCTTGTCAGATGTCAACATCATCTTATGTACAATCACCTTGCGTTAATGGAGGTTGCTTATTTTTCCTTTTGCAGATTTGATCAGACCACTAAAGATGAAATCCTGGCGTTCTTGATAGGTTCTGCCCTTAGATATTCTGCGTATGCTAAGGTTGGCCTTGATAATATGTTTATACATGCAATGTTTTGTTTTATTTTATTTTGACTTATTCTACAACTGTTGACAACCTGTATTGCAGCTGAAGATTTTGTCGTTGCTTAAAGGCGTTGGAGATAGGGTTATACGTGTTCATGGTGTTGAGTCATTAATCCTCGATCTTCTTGATAGACGCCAGAAATGTCATATTCGTTTTGACAAGTCATGCCATAAGCTGTCACAAGTTGAAGTCACTATTCTTTGTCTTCTACTGGAGGTAAAGTTGTAAAATATCTACATCCATTCTACTAGCTCCTATTATGTTAATCTAAGCTTCTCAAAAGATTGACTTTGATTGTCGTTGTTCACAGATGTGTATAATGCCTTCTACTACAACTGTTGGTGACCTTGGCTTCTTGGACCCTATATTAAAGGCCTTGCAGGTTAGCTGACCTTTATCCTTACCCTCCCACCTTTTGGACATGTACCTTTGTAGATTTCTGTACTTTGATGGAGCTTAACCTTCCGAGTATCTTCTGATTGATAATATGCCATACTTTCTGGCCCTAGGTCAGCGATGTGTCGTCCGGAGATCCTGCTGTTCTGAAGCCTTGTATGACTGTCCTGGATGTTCTTAGCAATTCCTTCTACGCAAATCTGAAGACTGGCAGTCAGGTTAATGATTGCACATTTATTACCTTTGCTCTATATGCAAAGACTGATTCGAAGCAGTTTTCTCCTCATTTTTTCTCATGGATTTTTCATCTTAGCGAGCCAAAGGATGTTCATGTTAAGAGAAAAAAAGAGCTGGTTGACGCATGCTAGTGCTTCAGTACTTGCTCAATACTATGTTTTCTATTACTTTGGCTATATGTTGTGTGTATGTGTGTTTATTCTTTTCTCATTTGGCTATTTTGCATATACGAAGCTGTTCTTTTGGTTATTTCTGTGTGTCCATTGCCTGATATATACTTCCCATTCCCGTTTAGTGGTCATGTTTATTAAAATAGTTGTTCCAAAATACTTGTCTTTTTTAGAAATCAAGAAAGAATTAATTATTTTTTCCACCTTTACCCTTACTCTAATAAATGTGGAGTATATTAATGAAGGGAAAGGAAGAGAAGTAATAATTGAGGTGAAAGAATAAATAAGGGTAATTTAGTCAAATTCTCCTTTTAATTGATGTTTTCTTGAGGGCGTGCATGGAAGGAGTACCTGATAAAGTACTTGCACTGCTTGAATTGGATTCAGGGCAGAATTATGCCATGTAAACAATCTGAGAATTTCATCGAGTCTAGTATTTTAAGGGCTTACATGTGGTAAATGCATTTTAAAGCCTGTTTTTAGGTTAACTGTCTTTGTGTTTCCGTAGGTCTATTTAACCAGCCAGCATAAGCTTTATAATGCAGCATGTTTTCTTATTGTCTATGGCAATGTAATGATGGCCTCTTCAAGTCTCTTACCTTAAAGAAGATAAGAAGGGGAAACCATAGAAATAATTCTATTTCTGGCACTCTCTTGTTCTGGTGAAAAAGAGGGAATGAACGATTAAGTGGGAGAGAGTTTTCTCCATCACTCATAGATTCTCTTCTCAATCTTTACTGATAAAGATATTCTTCTCATTGAGTAATGCATTTCTTTTTGGTATTTCATGCTGTCTTGGCTTCTTTTTATCTACTTTTGCTACTATTATATTCTTTAGTTTGTTGGTAGTGCATGCATGCCCGATAGGAGAAAGTTTCTCCTCCATTATTATATTCTTCTCAGTTGCTTAATATGTGGATGCTTCATTCTTCATACTGTCTAGACTTCTTTGACTACTTTTGCTGCTATTCTCTTCATTCTGATGGTATTGTGCATGAACTTGAATCTCTTTCTTTTAACAAAAAGCATGTTTCCTGAAAACTTGTATTTGTCAATGCCATTGATTATGGTTTTAATTTTCAGGATCTTGTCTTTCGGCATCTTGTGGTCTTGTTTCGCAGTACCAATGGGGATATACAAAAAGCTACAAGAGAAGCCTTGCTTCGCATTAATGTATGTTCCATACTTTCTTCTCATCTGATTTGCAATGATTATTCATTGTCTAAGCATGTTCCAAGTTCATCTTGCAGAATATCTGGCACCAGTTAACATGCACTTGTAAAAAGTCTATGTGAAACTAATATAGCTCATTTGAAATGAGAAAAACGTGTCTATAGAACACCCAAATCCAAAGTCCAACTCTGTGTTCTGTGACTTGAAAAGCACTCTTTTGCAGCAAGCAGTCTTGCCTACATAATTACTTACTAATTACTATTAGTACAGTGTGTCTATATCTTAACTGAAGCATATAGGTGACAAGTTGGTTATTTACAAAGCACATAGGCGAGAGTGCTCGCGGCAATAAACGATAGACTTGGGAATCTGTCGGTGTCTTCACGTGCAGATTTTTGTTTGGCACTTAGCACATTCTAATAACCCTTAGAACATTGCTTAGCTTCTTTTGATCTGGAACCTGCAAAAGTTTAAGGCTTTCATATGGTCTCCACGTTCTAGCTTATGGTAGACTTAACACCAACTACCAATTGTAATTGAGAAGACCATACAAGTCCATTAACCCTAATTGTGTGTCATGTGATAGGGTGGTAGTTAATCTCAGTTACATCTCCTCTACATTGTAATGTATAGGAGTGTTCAATCGGTTGGTTCAGTCTCCTTTCTTTTTGGGTACTCAATCCAGTTTATTTGATTGTCGTCGGTGTTTTGTTCAGCTTTTCTTTTCTCGGTTTGATTTTCTTGATTCAGTTTTCCAGTTTGGGACCCAACTAGTCTTGTTTAAAATTACAATTTTTTTAAATACATAAAGTCGTTCTCTTATGGTAAAGAGAATCCAATCTTTCCTGATCTTGTAGACCTCAATGATATACTTCAATTTGTGTGGAAAAATTGAAATTTGATCGTTGTGCTCTCCAAATCGGGAATAGTACACAAATGCTGTTCTCAGACAGGGGAATCATTCCTCTATAAAAAAGGGTATTTTTCTTGTGTATATGAAATTGAAACCAACAATTATGCGAGAAATCAGAAAGATTGCATCATTAGGCCTGAGCATATTGTAGGTTGCGTGAAGCAAATGATCAGACACGAAGAAAGTGCTCTGAAGACAACGACAAGATAGTTGAATTACTAAATATCGGATATGTAAATGTTTGTGCAGAGAAAGGCAAAAGATAGGCAGTTGGCTGATGCTAGCGATAAAGGGAGTAAGGGACTAACTCTATGGATAATTATTACACTACTGAAATCACTTATTTTGTACCTTGAGCTGCAAATTAAGAATTTTTTTTTCATCTATGCGATTGTCAGAAAATAATGTAAACTTGTGTAGGAACGCAGAAGAGTGTTAAAGCTGAGATCAATAAGGAAAATAGTATTACCAATTTCCAGAATTTCATAAGCAACAATATGTAAACGAACACAGAATGGTGAGTAGATTCTTCATTTCTCTAGTGAGTCAATGCCAGCTAAAGAGACAGTGGCAGACTTAATGGAGAGGGGAATGCAAACACTAGCGGTGACCTGTAGTGGAAAGCTGTTATGTTCATAAAAAGTAACCAAAAAGAAACCTAAAATCAGAAAAAACCAGATAAACTGAAATTTTTGGTTGAGTCAGTTTCTGTCAGTTTAATTTGAATAATAAACACCTTTGTCCGTATGCTAAAACGAAGTATATACACCACAATCCATGTGCTAAGAATGGAGAGGTTTTGATGGTGTAGAAACTGATTTTGTATATATGAGGAGTGTCCTACTGTCTTCTTATTCTTGGTTTCTTTTTAGCTCAAACCATGAGGTTCCAATTTGTATAGACCATTAGGTGTTCTTTGTAGACAAGCATATTTGTGTGTAGGCTCTCTTCTTTTTTGGTATACTTCTTTTATATGGGTCTCTCCCATACATTCACAAATTATTTGTCTTTATCAGAAAATGCTAAGAGAATATTGCAGATGTCTTTCAGCAAATTTGGTTATTGTTCCATTCCTAATCTGTATCAGTTTTGTATCAAGTTTCGGGATTTGGTGGATGTAAGAAAAGATGTTATAGAGGTGTATAAGAGCCCGTTTGGCCAAGCTGCCAAAAACTACTTAGTTTAAAAAGTGCTTTTGTTCAAAAGTGCTTTTTTGGAAAAAAATACTTTTGCAAAATAGCAATTTGTGTTTGGCCAATTCGTTCGAGTAGTGCTTTTTGCAGGCTCATTGTGTTTCGCCAATCCTTTAAAAAAGCACTTTTAAGTTTCAAATTGTGAAAAAGGACAATAAAGGTTCAATTTGCGATTAATGTCATTTAGAAAAGAAAAATAAACTTAAACATTTATTATACAAGAATACAAGTAAAATATAAAACGTAAAGTAAAAATGTAAATTAAAAATTTCAATCAATATAAAATATAGTTGTTCCAATGCAATAACATTGAGTGTTTGGTATTACTTGTTGGTTTATATGATAATTTAAATATATCAAAATACATCATTCAATATTAATTTAAATTCTACTCATAGGAAGCTTGGCCAAACAGGCTCTAATTTTCACAAAAATGTATTGTGTCTGGATGGGTTACAGGATAGACTAGTTCAAAGACAATCTTTGTCTATTAAATGATCTGAGACAGTAGTCTATCTGACATCTTTGTTGTTTAAAATTGCTTCTCTGTGACACAAGCAATGGGGACTACATGAAGATAAATTTCTATATTGACTGAGGATTAGACAATTTGTGTACCTTGTAGGAAGTGTATATAATTTTATACTTGCTGTTGATTTTGACTGTCTCTTCTTCTAAAGCTGTACATTAGTATTTGTTGACAATGGTCAGATTTGCCATCACGATATCGTTAATGTATAACATCCTGTATTATGGCTCATTATGTGTTATAATTCCAAATTCGATATCCTTAAGTGTAATTAGCAACTGAAACCACCCCTCTTAAGCATATTAAGCATGTTGGAGTTATTAATCTGCCTTGTTGCACCGCCGTGAGTTAAGTTAGTGCCAAATCATGTTGTAGTCCAAGAGTAGGAGTGTATCTTCCACCCGCTATATATTCAACAATGACACTTAGATCTTTGCTCTTCTTCTTTTGCCCACACCCGATGTAAATTGACATTTTAGTATCGGCGGGAGATTTGTCTTTTTTCGCTAAAATTTGAAGTAGTATTTAACTAAAAAGATACAGAGGCTTATTTTTGCTTTTTTTGTTTTTGTTTTATTTCATCATCTTCTATTTCAAATAATTTTATATGGACAACCTAACATCATACTGGTTGTAGACCCGGATAGAGACTCCTTTTTGCAAGTAGATTTACTTATTTATCTGACTTAATTATATATGGCCAGTGGAGCCTATGGTATCTTTATATCGTGCACTGCCTGGTAAGACTAATAGGAGAGCTTTAACTTTGTGTTCAGTCTCTGGTTAGTTTTCCTTTTCAATGCAAAGTAATGATAGCTAGTGGGAATTGACTTATTTCTTCTTCCAGATCACTTACTCGATTGTCAGTCGGATTCTTGAGTTCATTTGTGAGCAGAAAATTTGGTCAATTGGGTCGAGACATGAAAAGAAAAAAAAGAAAGGAATTGCCTCCAATAACCATGATGTTTGCCTTGATATTGTTCCGGGAGGTGGAAATGTCGTTGCTTTTGTTGGTTCTCTACTTGATGTGTTGCTATTGAAGAGAGACATGGAGAACAGGTCAGTTAACTTGTCATGCTATCATCTTATTAACTTTACCTGATTAGTCAATTCGACTTATCTACCTTTATAGACACCCTTGTTTACTGCTGTTGACGGTATCATTAATTATTTTGTAGAGCTTCTCTCATTGGTCCCTTATTCAAGCTTCTTCACAATGCGTTCATTGATAATGAGTGGATTCATCTGGCTGCCAACCAGGATGATTTACATTATCATGCTTCATCTGAAAAATCTCAGAGCATTTCTGATGCTGCAGTTCACATCCAACAGGAGTTGCTCCTTATCTTGGAAGACATTGCTGCTAGTGTCACATCTGAGGTTTTACTGAAGGGCGTTTTTGTATATATGTGTTTTACTGAGTTATTTGGGCTCCTTACCCACATCTACTTATGGTTTTGTCAGGATGAAAATTCTATGAACTTTGACGTTGAGCTCCTTGTTAATTGTGCCCGTTCTGTGAGCAGTATGGTCACACGCAATCAAATTTTCTCATTGTTATCGGCTATTTCAAGAGCTAAGCCAGACAAAGTTTTAGACCATATCTTGGAAATTCTTGTCGTCATTGGGGAATCTGCTGTCACTCAGGTCTTTCTTTGAGCATATGAATTTTTCCTTTTCCTTGTTCCCGTCTTTTATTTTTCAGTACTCCTGTACTGTGTTAACTGTTTTGCATTTATGCATCACATTTACACAGGAGTCACATGTCAGTCTGCATGTTGAAACTACTAACTCGAAGCTCAAAATTTTGAAATTGAACACTACATTTATGGTATTGAGTGTGTATATATTTATGTCATATCTTACGAGTGATTTTAAATCCTCAAGTTATCTTTCTACAGTGGGACAACAATTTTCAACATATATTTGAGGACCTCATATCTGCGGTTGTACCGTGTTGGTTGTCTAAAACTGACGGTGCCGATGCTTTGCTTCAGGTAATATGGGTAGCATCCCCTGGTAGATGCTGTATTCATGGAACTTATTACTGATTCTGTCAATGTTTGCTTTTCCAGATCTTTGTAAACATTCTGCCGCAGGTCTCTGAACACCGGAGGATTTCAATGATTGTGCACGTTTTGAGGTACAGAGTTCAAATTTTGAGCTATGATAGTTCTCTATCCGCATCATTTTCTTTAATACTCTTCTCTTGCAGGCATTTGGGTGAGAGTGTTAGTTTAGGATCATTGCTCTACCTCCTATTTCGTTCACTAGTTGCGAGAAACTGCTCCTCCTTGCACGACAGAAGTGATCCATCTTTGAGTTACTCAATTTCACTCATAAATACACAGTGGGAATATTTATTCGCTGTGCAATTGTTGGAAAAATATTCATGCACAGTATGGCTTCCCTCAATTTTGATGCTTCTTCAGCGAATAGTAGTTAATGACAGTGATGCAGCACTGTTCATGGAGCTGCTAGTTGCGGTGTATTTCATTTCAAACAAACTCCAAAATCCTGAAATTGCTTTTAAGCTTGATTCAGGGGAAGATTCAGATGACATTCAGGTTTGTATCTTTTGTAATTTCTTTTGCCCAACTGTTCAATAAATGGTTGTGAATTTCTCCTGCTCTCGTGCTAAATGAAAAGTGTATGACTGCTTCTTAATCTGAGGAATGATGCCTCCTCTTCTTACATGCATGCAATAGAATCTTTTGGGTTTGTATGCAGATGAGTATTTTATTCTTTCAATGGCCTTCTCTTTTTCTTTAATATCCTTGCAATAAATATTTTTGGTTCATATGCCGATCATTATGTTATGATCTTGCTTACCGTCCTATGATAATTTTTATTTTTATTTTTATTTGAGATCTTGATCTAAACTTCAGCAAAGCATGGAGGAATCCAGAAATTTCAAGAATGCCTTTAAAGCTTTTCTATTAACCACAATATTTCTTACGTGCGCTTGGCTGTATTACTTGAAGTACTTGTCTTATGCTATTTTTTTTTGTATCTGGTTAGTGTCATACGTGGACTGCTCCTTTTTGTTGCATTCCGTAGTTGGGAGTTTTCTTTGCAGACACCATTGTTCTTATATTACCTAGTACAATATTCTGACTTTCCTTGCACTAATAGGTCCTTAAGATTTGCCTGTTATAACAAACTTCTGAAATGATTGGACTAAATTTTAGCTTTCTATAGATATATGATTGCATTAGCACAATTTTTGGGGCATATGATTTGTGTATGCGTGGATGTAGCTAGATGCAGAGGCTGAGCTAGCCTATTATGTGTGGGTTCGGCGAACCTAGTTACTTTTGCTTAAACATCGTATTTGTACTAGGAAATTTATAAAATATGTACAAATTTCTACGTGCGAACCCACTAAATAAGATGAGTTATGAGTTCCGTGGTAAATTCAGAACTCATAAATTTTAAATTCTAGCTTCGCCTCTAGCTAGATGCCATGTTGCTCTGAGTTAGAATGCCTTTTATACTGAGAATTGATCACCTAAATGCCATGGCAGATTTAGCTGTTGTTTTTTCATGCGCATTTGGATAATATTTCCTTGTTTTCCTTAACCCATTTATTTTTATTGCTGGTGCAGTTGACAATTGGGGCAATCATGAAGGAAACAGTTTGTCATCTTCAACTTGTTGACTCGAAAAGAAAGCAGAAAGGCTCTCTTTCTGTTTTCCGGAAGGAGCTAAAGGAATATATGAATTCCACTTTAAGTGCTGTTACGAAACGACTTACACCCTCCATATACTTCAAAGCAATTGTTCAGTTGCTGGGTCATGCGGACAAATGTGTGAGAAAGAAGGTAACGTAGACACTTATCCTTGTCATTGTTATTCAGAAGAAAGAATTCCCAGTCAGAAAACATTATCTACACTTGCTATGGCTGCTATCTTTGGGAGCTTAGGCACGTTACATGTCTTACACGGTGGATCGAGCAATCTCTCAATTATAAACTTGTCAAAATTTTTGGTTATCAGTATTTAAAATTTCAAATGATTTCAGCATTGGGCCTCAACTTTGGGGCTATTTCCTGCTGGAAATGATCTGATCCATTGGTTCTCATTCTTTGAAATAAAATGTGTTTGAGCATGTGACTTGGAGGGAAGGATGCCGAGGGTCTATTGGAAACAACCTCTCTACCGTAGGGTAGGGGTAAGGTTTGCGTACACACTACCCTCCCTAGACCCCAATTGTGGGATTATACTGGGTTGTTGTTGTTGTCATGTGACTTGTGAAAGGGATTTTGTTGGAATTTGTCTTGTTAAGCTATTATGGTTCAATTTCAGTCTTCCCTTGGTGGTACTGTTTTTCTCTTGTATTAATCTGATCTTTCTCTTTTGTAAACAGGCTCTTGGAACTTTGTCTGAGACAGTGAAGGATACTGGGTTAGTTGACTCAAAGCATGAAAAAAGGGGCCCAGCTTTAAATACGAGGAGATCATGGTTTCATCTGGACGCGAATTCTTTGCATTCGCTGAACACCTTGTGCCTTGAGATATTAAAATTAGTTGATTCCCAGAGCGAATCAAGTAGTTCTTTGAAACTGGCAGCAGTGTCAACATTAGAAGTTTTGGCAAACAGGTTTCCTTCGGATAATTCAGTGTTTAGCGTGTGCTTGGATTCTGTTAGTAAAAGCATATGTGCGGACAATTCTGCTGTTTCTTCTAGTTGCCTTCGCACAGCTGGTGCCTTGATTAATGTGTTAGGGCCAAAGGCGCTACATCAGCTGCCTCTTATCATGGAAGGCATGATTAGGCAATCTCGCAATGCTTTGTCTACTTTAACAGCAGAAACCAAGAAAACTGATGGCGATGTTTCCGTTGTTTCACCGATTCTGAATGACTCCGTCTCCATGTCTATTCTACTCGCCCTAGAGGCAGTTGTAAACAAGCTTGGTGCCTTTTTAAATCCATATCTCGGTGATATTTTGGAACTTATGTTATTGAAGCCTCAGTACACTTCCACGTCAGAACCAAAACTGAAGTTGAAAGCTGATTCTGTGCGGAAGCTAATCACTGAAAGGGTCCCTGTAAGTTTCATCTACTGCGTTTCTTGTTAAGATATGATTTCATGTATGCAGTACTTGGAAGGTTACCATGAACTTCTTCTACTCATTGATTGAGCAGGTTCGGCTTTTACTTTCTCCATTGTTGAGGATATATTCTGATGCAATTACGTGCGGGGATTCTAGTGTATCGATTGCTTTTGAAATGATACAAAACCTTGTGGCTGCTATGGATAGATCATCGGTTGATGCCTATCATGTAAGGATATTCGACTTATGCTTGCAAGCTCTTGATCTGCGACGTCAGCACCCTGCTGCTGTTAGAAATATTGATGCCGTTGAGAAGAATGTCATTAATACAGTGGTTAGGCTTACCATGAAACTTACAGAAAAAGTGTTCAAACCTCTTTTTATGAGGAGTATTGAATGGTCAGAGTCAATTGTTGAAGAAAATGAAAATGAAGGGACCAAAAGTATTGATCGCTCTATTGCCTTCTATGGTTTGGTTAACAGTCTAGCTGAAAGCCATAGGTGAGTTGTCAGCACCTTTTATTTTTTCCGTTCCATGGTCATTTTATGGAATTGCATTTGGTTCCCAGACACATACAATTCTGCTAATTGCTGTAGATCTTATGTGGATGATGACTTTGACGGAAATGTTGAAATTTGGCCAGATACTGAAGGTCACAGTGTGACTTTGCAACTTTCAGTGGATGCATTTGGCATATCACTCCTTCCTATTCCTCCCCCAGTCGCCGCCACGCTATGCTGTTACCTCTCCCCGCCCTCCCTCCTCTCTTTACCCCTTTTTGAGGGGTGAAGGTGGTGCTTTTTGTTGAGATTTCGATAGTATGGTCAGAAATTTCTGCTACTCACTAGTAGAGGAGGTTTCTTTTACAAAATGAGACTGATACCAGAGCACTGAAACAGTAGTTTTAGCTAATGGACTACATGGTTCAGTTTGTTCTTGACCGCCCACCACAAGCTTATGATGCCTCGGAGGACTCTGTTATTATTGGGCCTTCATCCATGCCCAAGCTTGTTTACTTTTTTTATTACTCTTTTCCTACATTTCTATTCCTTTCCGTCATTGCTATTGTTCCCTCTCTGAGGCAATTATGGCTATAGATGTGGAACTTATTGTTTGTTATATCACCTTGACTTCTTTATGAATCTTTTCTTGTTGAGCCTATCTAGGAAGAAGTTTGAGATTATTGCAATAATAATCTTGTAAAGTGATGCTTATTAGCTGGAATACTTATGAGAATATTAGGTATTGATATTTATGTTTCTCCTCAGATCATTGTTTGTACCATACTTCAAGTATCTGCTTGACGGCTGTGTAAGGCATCTCATGGATGATGAAGATGCAAAATTGGCTCTAAGCCACAAGAAAAAAAAGGTCAAGCTTCAGGAAGCCAGTAGCCGGAAGAAGGATGCGGATGGTGGATTGTCCATCGGTTTGTGGAATCTAAGAGCTTTGATTTTGTCCTCCCTGCATAAGACTTTCCTGTATGATACTGGGACCCTGAAGTTTCTAGACTCTGCAAATTTTCAGGCGAGTTAGACTGCTTATTCCTTTTTTTTTCTTCTGTTAATTGTATACTTGGAGAAGCTTACCATGTCATTGTTTGCATTTACTGTTTGATCTAGTAAAACAAGTAGTTTTTCATTTTTCCCCTCTCGACAAAACTTGATATTCTTCTAGTATCATTTTTTATGTATCTCACTGTCTGCCCATACATTTGTATAAGGAAACCGTCAATAAATAAGTTTGTTTTCTATTACTAAGGAGGTCCTTATTTAACATGTATGTCACTAATGTTGATAGATTATCCTGTGGTATGGTATTTGTAAGATAGATAGCTTCAATTGTTAATGGTAGTATCCTTCTTAAAAAATATTTAGTGGTAGTATGGATAGATCATCCTTTATTGTCAGTTGCTTTCTTAGTATGCCCAGATTGTCTTCCTATGCCTGAATAACTAAATTAATGTCTTGCCCAGCATTTCTCAAAATTAGAAATGGAGCTAGTTTTGAATCTCCACAAAAAAATTTCAAGGCGTCAATGACACCTTTTTGTCAATTCAGTATGTTTGCCAATTCCAATTTGTGCCTGCATTGGTATATCTAGACTAAATATGTATGCTTGGAACTTACTAGATTGACCCGGGATTACTCGTACTATATTAAGTAATAAATCCAAGGCTAGTTGCTTTTGCAGTCGCTATAGCCTATAAATATGTCTTTCAATCATCGAGTGGGATGATGCCGAAATGGTCACCGAAGAGATGAATGACGTAGGTCGCTTGAAAAGATAATGAAAGAATAAAACATGAGTCTGTCTGATGCTGGGTGGAAGCTATTTCAGTCTTTACTAAGAGTCTAAGATTGTAGAGGTTCTGATACCATGCGAAAAAGTAGAAGAGAAAGAATTCTCATTGACTGATTAATAATGTTCAGGAATAGGAGTCTTAGGTTACGTACATTATGACACGTAATCATTTTCAATGCCTACTAAGGTAAGTAAATATTTTGTTATCAAATACGCAATATCTTAACATATACTACAGAATATTTTGTTATTTTTTCTTACTTAACAATGAATCTAGAAGTGCAAACTTTGGCATATATTCTCTTAAGGTTCTACAACTTTTGATCCTTTTTTCCCTTGTGTGTGTGGGGATTGTTTGGGGGGTGGGTAGGGGTGGGGTGTTTCATGAGCATCGCCTGTTTGGTAAAAATTTAACCTGAAACCAAGATATATTCTGAATGTCAGAGAACGTACTTTAGTTGGGTGACGTTATTATTGTCTCCAACATAATACAAGTTGCTTTGCATACTGTTAATTAAAATGTGTGGTAATATAAGGTGTAAAGAATGTGTGTTGTGCTAAATATGAGCAGAAGGTAGGTTCTTGCTAGCTGTCCATCTGTACAGCTGAAAGTGGCATAAATTTTTCCGACTGTTGTTTCGTTGTTCCCTTCAGTTGACTGACATTCCTCGTGTTTCATTAGGTTCTTTTAAAACCAATAGTGTCACAGCTTGTAACAGACCCACCTGCTACCCTGGTGCAAAATCCCAATGTGCCATCAGTGGAAGTTGTTGATGATTTATTAGTTGCATGTGTTGGTCAGATGGCTGTAACTGCTGGTTCTGACCTACTCTGGAAACCGCTAAACCATGAGGTGAATATTTTTACTTTTACCACTGTTTATTATTTACTATTTATCTGTTTTATGTTCTGTGACCACATTGGAAAATTTCCTGGGATCAATTCTGTTTCAAGTTAATTTATCTGTATTAGCTTCTACCACAGTGACCCCCAGAATCTCTCTGTTGAAGAGAATGAGAAAACTATAGATTCTGTGTTTGTTTTCTAGTTTTCCTCTCTAGCTGATATCTGAGATCCATTCAGTACTTTTAATGACTTCTGCTGATCTAAGTGGGTTGTATCATATGTCAGTTGATTACGTATTAGTTCTTTGGTAATGCTTAAAGTGGTCCTCCTAAGTCTGACTTTTGCCGTTTCTTTTACTATTGATATGGGCTGCAATAAGAGATCAACTTTTTTCTTCTCTATCATGCAACTCCTTTGAACTAATTGCATCCAAAATCTTATTCTACATTTGTTTTGTTGATTCTTTGTATTTGATAATACTAAATAGAAAATGGCAAATTAAACCGACACTCATTTGTTGCGGGAATTACCCTAAAAAGGTTAAGTCTGCCACTCATCCTGTCTAGCTTTTGGGTGTAACTTCTCAATTCTCTGTTTAATCATCGAATCTCTTGTGCATTGCTCCTGAGACATTACCTGTGACCTGCTGAACAACATGCTAAATTGGATAAATGCATGAAATGGTAGTCTCTTTGGCGTTTATTAATTTACATATCTTTTATGCAAAAAACCTGTCAACCTTGTCTCGTCCTGATTTGATCACTCATTCGCTCCTTTGGCATGCTTAAGAAACCATTAAGTTTTTCGGAGAGATTTTGACTGTTCACACTATCTATACAGGTGCTAATGCAAACTCGTAGTGAGAAATTGCGCTCCCGGATTTTGGGGTTGAGAATTGTTAAGTATCTGGTGGAGAATCTGAAAGAAGAATATCTGGTCTTATTGGCCGAGACCATTCCCTTCCTTGGGGAACTGCTCGAAGATGTTGAGCTTCCTGTCAAGTCTCTTGCACAGGAAATTCTCAAGGAGATGGAATCAATGAGTGGTGAAAGCTTGCGGCAATATCTCTGAACTCATATTGATCTAACTCAATCTTGAAATCCACAGAAAAAGGTGTGCAGTGTAGGGCTCTTGCCTTCTGGCCCTTTTCTGTGTTGAAAGCTAATGAGCACCTCACAGCATTCTGCACTCCCTAGTCCTGCATGTGGAGGTATCAGGGCACATATATTTAGCGCTTGGCAACTGGAAAAGCTGGGTACTTTGTGGGCTGATATCATATTTTCCTACTTAGAGTTGTGCTCAGAGCTCGGAAATCTGAGGATGTTCGAGATAATTTTGGTAGCTGGTTAGGACGTTTTTAGGATAGAATGCCCTCATGTTTTGTAGCCGGTTATGTAGGATATTTTCTAGGATAGAATAGGCTCTTGTTAAGATGTATATATACACAGATTTGTTGTGGCCATCTCTTCTTTCCTCTCTAGATGGGAGGCAATTTTGTTGTCAACAGTACATGTATTTTGTTATATCATAGGAAGAATACCCGATCGTCTTTCAAGCCCAAAGCAGTTACCTTTTCTGTTCTTTAGCTTGCTTCATTTTCCCCTCGGGCATAAACATTATGGCTGCAGCGAAAGCTTGAATAGCTCTGATTGTGGATCTTCCGTAGAAATGTTCTTTTTCACCTGATATTTTTTGCTTGCATAGGATAAGCTAGTGACTCATGAGCTTAGACAACTTAATTCTTTAAATTCGTTGGGTTTTCGTCTCGATTGAAACTATAGAAAAAGCAATAGGAATATTATTTATAGTGCCATCGCGCTGATCAGCTGTTGTGTTAGTCGTGGCTTTTCTAGATAGCAAATTCTTTCTCACTTCTAGTTGAAGGCTACTCTCTGTTGTTTGGTAAAGGTTTTTGGCAAAATGAATAAAAAAAACGAAAAAGGACTTGCGAGGAAGAGTGTTTTGAAGTACTTCTTGGAGAAAAAGAATTCTTTTTGTACTCGCAAGACATTCAAAATCTTCAGAAACTACAATAATCGAATATCTTTTTCATTTGTACATCCTTCCTTATTTCCAAAGGTTTTCAAAAAGGTAAACTAAATTTAAAGTCCTACTGCTCTGGTGGAACACATGTTGATTTTCTTGGCAAAAAACCCCCTGAAGACATTATATTCTAGGCTCCCGCTTCGTGCTAACACAATTTGTGACTCAACCCAAATTTACTTCCATCAGATATTTATACTCTATTATATCAACTTACCATGGTCATATGATTTAATTAGGTGAAAATATATACATATTAATCATTGTTTATTGAGAGAAGTCTGTGAACAAAAATATAATATCCATCTATTGGATTGTTGGTCCCACATTCATTTGCTAGTGAAAATGAGACTACTCTATCGAGCTGTTATTTGGCATGAGATAAGTTGGGTTTTGCCAATGTATTCATGCCTTTTTCTTGAGTTTTAAGGTTCTTTAAGGAAGATTGAGGCCATTTGTTTTTTTTAAGATTAAGACGTCTGAATCTTAATACACATCTGAATATCAAGATGTGTATTAAGATTAAGACATCTGAATCTGAATACATATCTGAATATATTAAGATGTGTAGTAAGATTTGAATAAAAATAATTCAGACTGTTTGATTTTTAACATCTGAATGTATAAAATTTATCTTTATTTGAAAATTAATAAACATAAATTCAAATAAAATACTAACTAATCTAATATTCTATCAATAAAATATATAGCTTTTTAAAATATGATAGTTGTTGGTGGTGATGGCTAACGAGTGAATGCCGACCAGAGACGGTGGTTGGTGGTAGTTTTGGTTGATGATGGTGGTTCATGCTAGTAGCTAGTAGTGATCGGTAGCGGTGGATATTATGATTGAGGATGGTGGTGATAGTTAATAATGGCGGGTGGTGGTAGTAGTTGTGACTGAGAAAGGTGGTGGTGGGTGGTGGTAGGTTATAATAATAGGCAGTGTTGGCTGTGGTTGTTGATGGTGATGAGGTGGTCAGTTGTGGTAGTTGAGGTGAATGAGTGTTAATTGTGAGTGAGAATGATATATGGTGATCGAAGTGGTGGGGATAGTGAGTGGTGATGGTCGATAATGGTGGCAGTTATGATTGAGGATGATGGTGGCGTGTTGGTGGTGGAGGTGGTGGGAGTGGTTTAGTAAAGGGGGTGGGGGTGACATGGTGGTTGTTGATAATGGTAGGCGGCGGCGGCAGTTAATAATGAATATGTGATAGCATCTTAATGAAATTAAGTATCTGTTATAGATCTTAATCATAAAGACCTATTCAGACCCATTAAGTGGTTATGAAGTAAAAAAAACAAACACACTTAATGATTAAGATCTGAATAATTAAGATTCAAACTTTAAAAACAAACGCTCTTAATGTCTGAGATCTGAATGATTAAGATTCAGACCTCCATTAAGTGCAAACAAATAGCCTTAACTAACTAAATTTAGTTGGTTTCGAGGTTCGAGCCTAAAACAAGTAATTTGTGAATGATTTAATAAAAAAATGAAATTTGAAGTAAATGATTGAATGAAGGAAGCAAAAGAATCGTGCATGTGAATCATAATTGTGGAGCCGGTTTTGAGGCTCGGAAATGAAGAATTTTGGTCAAGTACTGAAGCCTAAAAGACCGAAGAAAAACATAGAGACAACATATTTTTGGCTCCACAATTTTAGACAACTGAAAGAGCTGAGAATTTGCCTAGGTCTATGAAATATTTTTTGCTCCATCATTTCAGCCCATGAACAACACCTGAAGCAAGACTTGAACCGAAGATAAGCAAAATCGTGCAAACGAATTATTTTCGACTCCACAATTTAGCACTATAGGGCAATTTTGTCAGGACTTTCAGATTTATATAAATATATTCTTAGCTCATTTTTTAGGTCATCTTTCATCCCTTAATATAAGACAACAAGTATTAACCGAGTTTGTATGACCCAAAATTTAGATCTAGGTTTATACAATTAGATTTGCAGTGAAACAGAGTTAATCTAAGTCAATATTAATATCTAAATGATAGACCAAGTATATTTATGGAAAATATATCACATGTGCTCTTGTACAACATTAAATAATAACAACAATGGAGTAATGAATGACTCAAGAGTATGAAAGAGAGAAATAAATAGCAATAAATGATATTTAAGTAAATAAATGAGTAGAGGTCAACCAACAAATGTGAGATTCCCCAATAATTTCTCTAACAATGATGAATAATGATAAGCCTTTGAATATTCCGTTCCCTCTTGGATCGGGGAAGAAAAGATAGACAAAGATGTAAAAGGCGAACTTTGTGTGTATATTATAAAGAGAGAATCTTCAGAAAATCTTAATATTTGTTCTTTCCAATAAGTATCCAATCCCCATATGTAGCTATATATCTTTCTATTTATAAGAGTACATGGGCCACAAAACCCTAGAGAGTACAACTAGTAGAAATATTCTCTAGGAAATAGTGATCCTAGAACAAGCCGTTACTGCTCTCCGAAGAGGAGTGCTTGTCCCCGTCCTCGTCTTCTGTCGAGTCACTTCGACCTTGTCGATGACCCGTTATCTCCTCGTGACGTCGACCCTTTGAGGTTCGACCTTTGTATCTGTCACGCCCAAACTGATGGGCCGCAACGGGCACCCGGTACCTTACTCAACCGAGTACTAACGTAACGTATATTTCGTATCATACTATCATAGGTAAATGAGCCGGAGATTGCTGTGAGATAAGTAGAATAAAACATGAGGAAATACTCGACATTGGACGACCCAACATGTAATCCAAACTTATACATATGACATACGAGTCTATAAGACCAAAATGATCATTTATAAACTCAAAACATAAGCCGACAAAGCCATACAAGTATCCGTATACATGATCTCAGCCTACAAGCCTCTAAGAGTACATAAGTATCATAAAGGTCGGGGCTAGGCCCCGCCATACCAATCAACACATGTCCTAATTTTACTGACTAAATAAGCAACTCCAGAGCAAATAGAGCGCACCAACACCTTCCGCTGAGATGATAGACTACTTGGAGGATTCTCAACCTGTCTATCGAGACCTGTAGGCATGAAACGCAACATCCCCAGGAAAAAGGACACCAGTAGAAATAATGTATCGAATATGTAAGGAATGAAATTCAGTAAATAAAGGACACGAGACAAACATGGAGTAAAGGACTCGACATATCAGTCTGAATAGATCTGTGAATCATTTAATACTTATAATGTCATGCATATGTGTATAAATGTCATATCATGCATAAGTATATGCGTTCATAGCATCATCAAGCCTCTGAGGGCATCCCATAATATCATCTCGGCCACTGTGGGCAAATCGTCAACACTACCAGCTGATCAGGCGGTGATGCGTATATAACGCCATAACCTTTTCTCATATATATACATACATAATATACGCGTATATAATGTCATCTGGTCATGGGTCAATGTACATGTATAAATGAATGCAATGCATGAGGATTACATCAATAAAATCTCTCGGAACGTCATATGACCATTATGCCTATGATTAATATCATGAAATAAACTTTATCAACTTACGTATTTTATGAGACCCATGAACAAATGATAGAATAATAAGACATATGGGAATCAAGAACATAGGAACCTCTAGTATTTCTAGGAATACAGTCATTTATGGAAGTTATGCATTTGCTCGTTTCGTTTGTCTCGTACGGATCATGCCAAAAAGAAAGACGGGATAGCCTTAACATAACTAGCCGATTCTCTTGACAATCCTTCCAACACATGTCAAACGCGACAAACATGTAACGACGGATCGAAGTAGGGAAAATTCGTATGATATTCTTGAGAAAGATTGTACCGTACTCCTTTAGAATTGCAAATTCCCTTGCTATTACATTACGTAGTCTCGTATGAATTTCATGGCTTTCATCCGATAGCTTAGAAAATATAAGCATCTCACTTCTTAATGATATCGAAAAATCTTTTATAATTGTTAGTTCATAAGAGCTTTTGGGTGAAGCTACATCCGTTGCCTTCTAAACATATGCATTTTAATGACTTATGTTGGCGTGTTTATCAAAGAGAATGGGCCCCACTTTAGGATGACTTCGCCACAAGAATCCTCAACATGTGCCACCTTGCCATATGATTCAAGAGTCATCTTATTGGCTTTTATTGGCTGCCACGTTAGGGGATTTATCATTATCCAAAGATTATTAATTAATCTCCCACTAAAATTCATTAATTACCCAATTATTCACATAATTAAGAATTATCTCAAATTACTTAAAATACTACTCACTTTTCACACACTTTATATATCTTACTATAATATATTGTATGGCGAGACTTCAGATTTCCGAGGACATGACATTTGATAGGAAGATGTGGATATCGAGTATTAGGGTTGTAGGTTAGGAGGTAGTTGAGTCTTGCCTTACTTCGTACAGTCTAGTCTGGTACGATTTTTTTCTAAGTTAGCTAGTGGCCATGTTGTGTCTTATTATTTCGCTTTTCACTGCCGGACTTATTTACTAGCTATCGCTTTTGCATGGCATCTTTCTTCTATATTTCATGTTTTTCTTATTTTTCTTATGATTTCTGTGGTGATACTGATATTGTATCCTTTTGTCTTTTTGTTCTCTTGAGCCGAGGGTCTTTCGAAAACAGCCTCTCTACCCCTTCGGGGTAGGGGTAAGGTCTGCGTACACACTACCCTCCCCAGACCCCACTAGTGGGATTTTATTGGGTTGTTGTTGTTGTTGTTGTGGGTCATGTGTTACCTTATACGACATTAGTCCATAAATACCAAGTATTATATCTCAAACCGTATTTTATCTCAAAACGACAAACTTCGATGAAACTCGTTTCTTCAATTTGCTTACCCTCTCACCTTCACGAACTTGTTTGAAATAGCATAATACTAATAACCTCAAAAATAATCTCATTCCCGAGCTTACGTCGATTAACTTACGACGAAACTTCAACATACAAAAATGCGGGATATAACATCTCATTTCCGAGCTTTAATCACTTTTTACTTATGGCTTACTTTCACATACGAAAATATGGGGTGTAACAGTATCTTGTGGACGACACGTGGATGCCTCCGAACTCTTCCTTCATGTTGACTTGGTCAACATGTAACATGATGTTTTCGCCCATACAATTAGTCCCTCCGCTTGCTGAGGTCGTCCTCGTGGGCGAGGTCAACAAGCGGATAAAATCGGTCGTGGTCATTGTGAAGAGCGGGCGACGTGGCATTTCGAGGACCACATTTTTCAATATCTTAATCTTCCCGGGTGATTCTATGGGACTATCTTGTTAAAGGAAAAGATGTGATGTCATGACGTCATTCGTCATGGTGACGCCTGTTCCCGATGTGCTGCATTGATACACACGCGACTTCTTATTGGTTCTGCCGTTTCGATTCTAGTGGAAATCATGATGAGCCATTTCGGATTTGGTACCTCTCTTCTATAAATAGGGAATGTTTCACGATTATTCAAGTTTTTCCTCCCTTGAAATTGCTTTTGCTTTCACTTGTTCCTTTGGTTTACCATCTCCGAGTTTTCTTCCTATCTTCTCAGAATTTTGCTCCTAATCTTCTTTAATCTCCATAGCCATGTCAAGTCTAGTTTCTGATGCTAATGAGGAGATTAAGCATGTTCCACCGACTATTGTGGTTCCTTCTCGTCGGGGAGATGCCACCTCCACAGTTGAAGAGGAGGCTCTCCCTTAAGTGGAGGCGATTATCCCCTGTAATTGTGATGCAAAACCCGATTTCCAGCGTCCTGGAGGTAGTGTCACAAGGGTGTTTTCTGTCCGGCGAAAAACAACCCGCTGTGCGGCAATCAAGTCTCAACTTGGCTCAGCCTTACTCCAATTTTCTTTCGCTTTCGAGGTTTGGCACTTAGAATAATTTCAAGGCAACATAAATAAGTAAAGGCACAATCAGATTTATGGGAACTCTTTCCCAACCTTTTATAATAAATAAATTACAAAGGAAACTCTCAAGTTTGGCAAGGTGCTGCCACCCTTGGCAGACACCAACCTCTTACACAAACTACCCTATAAAAGCCCCTGCCTAAGGCATTTCGTGCTGCTCACTCTTGGCAAGGCAATGACACATAATTTGCCATGCTCAAGCCTTTACATAAACAACCCTATGCCTACATCTTTGCCTATTTCCCTCTCGGTACTTATCTCGTTTTTGGGGTTGCTAACACACACACACACACACACAAATATATATATATATATATATATATATATAGTTTTTCTATTTCATTAGACACCCCCAATTAATAGGCCATGATCACCCATGATAAAAAATATCCATGTTATGCTCTAACATGCCTAAAAACGTGCATAGACTTAGCCCCTTTATCAACCACTCTTTGAACATGGCAGTTGTAACTTACCAACTGCACAGCATGTGCCCAACACACTTGGTAGCCTCTCCATGTGCACTACATATGCGTGTTTCTGGCTAGCTGTTACATGCCCAAGGTTGCCATTGCGCCCAGCCTTGGCCTTTGACACTGCTCCAGCTTAATGCCTTCGCCACAGCTTGTCGCCAATGACTTAGCCACACGCGCGCCTGCTGCCAAAACCTCTTGTTTATGTCAAGTCGACCCTTACTTGATCAAATCTGTCCTTTCCCAATGCCAAACTGATATCTAGCATCAAGTCACCAAGCCATGATTCCATTTCCCTTGCTAAGTCGTTTGCCCACAAATTCCTTAGGTGCCAGCCCGCTCACCTAAGTCAAGAGAACACCAAGTTGCCAATGCCAGTGCTTTGGCACTAAGCCGCCATGTCTTAGCGCCTAGGTCTTTCCCGCTTTGCCTTGTTAAGCTTCAATTCGGCCCACCTTGTTCCTTCAAGACCTTGGCCTTTCTTGCACACAACCCACTCGTGCTTTAGTGTAGTCCGTCACACCTTAGCCTTCCAATAGTAGTGTAGTCCGTCACACTTGCGCTTGCAACAGTTTGTTGCCATTGACAATGCCCGCATTGTCTTGCATGTTGTTTGTCCCGCGCATAGGCCAATGGAAAGTCCATCATGCCAAATCCTTCCTGATGCCGCTCCATTTTTCGATCAGCTTTTTCAAGGGTCTAACAGGTAGTCACTCAGGTTTCCCCGATCATTTTTTATGGCTGAGCGCCTAGCAAAATTCAAGATCAAACATGGAATTCCCAATCAATTAGAACTCATACCTGCAGGCGAGGATGAAGTGGATACCCATCGACCGGGGTATTGTGCTCTCTATACCTACCCTTTCACCATTGGTTACTCTCTTCCTCTCCAACTCTAGTGGATGAATTTTTTCGTTACCGGGTGTACTCCGTCCAGCTCGCCCCTATGTATATAAGGTGACTAAAAAGCTGTCAAAGTTCACCAAGCTGGCTGGCGTCAATGTCTTAGTGCGACATCTAATTCATCTATTCGCGCCCAACTTTTACCGAGGCATGATGCCGAATCTACAACATTGTGGAGGCAAGCATTTAGTGGTAAAAATGGACGATAGTATAGTCGATAATTTTTGCTCGATTTTTTCTATGTCAAGACCGATGCTGTTGTGACTAACGTCACAAGTTTCCCTGAGGTGTGGAACCACAACCATAAGTATTCATATTCTTCGCCTTTAACCGTTGTTCATTTTGAGTTTGTGGAATAACCCTCCTCATTTTGCAGCTATTGGTCAACCTCTTCAGCTGGTGGCGAACCTTGCTGGCTGGGTTTGTCAAGTCCTCCCTTGTATTGTGGGCTACATGACTGACCGAGCTTTTGGCAAAAGTTCAAACCGGCCCTTCCCTCATTAGGTACTTTCATTCTTCTGGTCGGCGTCACAATTGTCCTTGCTTATATCATTGTGCTCACTTTTTTATGCTTCCTCAAGGTTCCGTCAAAGGGACTTCAAGAAGGAATTGGACACCTATGCCTCCGTTTAGGAGGAGAAGGGTTGCTACGCCTTCTATCCCACCTCTCGTCTCAACTAGTACTCCCGCTCACTCCTCAGTTTCACTCATCTTTCAGGAAGAGGAGGTTTCTCCACGTGACGCGGACTTGAGACCCTGTAAGAGGAAGGCCGTGGACGTAGGAGAATGTGTGCTCGCGACCGTCGACTTGTTATAGAATGAGATGTCGAAGAGCATCGCTGGCCTCGCTCTTAAGGTAAGTGTAGTCGTGTTTTATTATTTTTTCTTTGCTTTGATTTTCTTCTAAGTCTTATTTTTTACTTTTCTTTGGTTTGCAGACTATTGTTTTGGAGATTGAAAGCGTGCGAGGAGAAAATAAGCGAAAAGAGATCTACCAGAAGTTGAAGGCTAAGTACCAGGAATTCCACGGGAAGTACCAGGATGCTCAGAGGTGGCTTCGCAAGGAGCGCGACACGCCTTCTTTAAGGGAGGAGTTGAAGAAGAAAGATGAGGAGTTGATGGCAGCCTTAGATAGGTTCAACGTTCTCGAGGGAGGTTGAAGAGGAAAGAAGAGGAGATTAAATTGAGCAAGGGCGTGGTGGCCCAATGTAGTGACCTCCAAAGCCAGGTGGTTCAATTCCAAAATCAGTTAGACGGGTGCCAATTTGAGATAGACTCTCTTAGGGGGGAGGTTAGTGAGAAGCATCAGATGCTAGAGGAGGGGAAATTCTTCCGAATGGATACCCAAAAGAGGTCCTCTATCTTAGATTTGGCGAACTGAGCCTTTTGTTCTGAGAGGGATAATGTTCTGACAACGGCTGGAGCTAAGGAGGTTAGGCTCAAGGAGATAATCGGGGATCTGGATAAGGAGAACTCCGAGCCGCTCGAGAAAATTGCTTTTGTTGAGGTCGAGAATGCCCGATTGCTCGAGCGGCCCTCCGTGTCCCACACCTCTAAGTTTCCAGTTGTTACTCGGGAGAAGTACGAGGAATGGATCCTCGTCACAGCCCAAATAGACGTGATTCGCGAGCTGCACCAGACATGCTTTTTCTTTGATACATCCATTGAGGAGGATCGAGTTAAAGCTCGTGAAGCCCGACTCGCCTGCGGCTATGATCCCGCCACATGTTAACCCGATTCCGAGGAAGGCGATGAGGGAGGTGTGAACTAGCTCGCAGATAGTCCTTGGTATGGTTCTGCTTATGGTCGAGGCGAGGAAGGAGGGTATGGTGGAGATCACGGTGGCGATGGCCACTAAATATTTTAGCTTTTATTTTGCTCAACTTTTGTATTGCACATTTTGTTGGCGTCTTTGAACGTCTTTGTAAAAGTTTTTCTATAAATACAAAAGTTTGTTTTTGTTTCATATGTACCTTTTTGTCTTTGTACATTCTTGTTTTTGTACTTGTGTTTTGCTTCTGTGATTTCTTCATTGATATCTTCTACTCGAGTTTAGGTCGAGGGTCGATAAGTGTTGTTCGAACGGGTTAAACATACCGTTGAGTTAGGTTGGGCCCGAGGGCTGATAATAGTTATTTGAACTAATCAAACGTACCTTTTGTTAGGTCGTGGCCCAGGGACGATAGGATTCGTTCGAGCTGGTCGAACGTACCATTCATTAAACCGAGGCCGAGAGCCAATAAGAATTGTTCTATCTTGTCGAACATACCTGTTATTCAAGTTGTGGACGAGGGCCGATATGAGTTGTTTAAGCTGGTCGAACGTACCTTTTATTAAGTTGCAGACGAGGGTCGATAGGAGTTATTCGAGATGGTCGAACGTACCTTTCATTAAGTTGAGGCTGAGGGCCGATAGGTGTTGCTTGAGCTTGTCGAACATACCTTTTATTCAAATTGTGGCTGAGGGCCAATAGGACTTGTTTGAACTGGTCGAACATACCTTTTCGTTTAGTCGCGGCCGAGGGCCGATATGAGTAGTTAGAACTGGTCGAGCCTTTGATTAAGTTATGGCCATGGGCCGATAAGAGTTGTTCGAACTGGTCGAACTTACATTTGATTAAACGTGGTTGTGGGTCAATAAGAGTTGTTCGAATTGGTTGAACTTACCTTTGTTTAAACGTGGTCGAGGGATGGTAGGAGTTGTTCGAGCTTGTCGAACATACCTTTTATTTAAGTTGTGGCCAAGGGCCAATAAGAGTTGTCGGAACTGGTTGAACATACTTTTTATTAAATCGAGGCCGAGGGCCAATAGGAGTTGTTCAAGCTTGTCGAACGTATCTTTTAAGGAGAGTAGTTTCAGTGAACGTGTATCTCGTCCACGTCAACTCATTGCATCAGTTACATCATTTCGCCTTGAGGCTGATTTTGGAGAAAATTAAAAGTTTTGGGTGCTGGCTGGCATTCCAGTCCCGGTCCTAGTCCCGATATATATAGTCCCTTTATTGTTCGACTTGGAGATTCTTGAGGAGTCAGGAAATGAAAATGTGTCTGTTCTTGTGTACTCCAACTCGAAATGTTCCATTCGTCGCCTCATTAAAAACTTCCTTGAGGGAAACCTGTTGGGACAAATCTCAAGTGTGGGAAAAAGTACGATTTATGATACGCTCCTTATTTTCAGAGGTCGAAGTACTTGAGGTGGATGATGTTCCAATTGCCCGGTAGGAGCTTCTCTTCCATAGTCTTCAGTTAGAACGAACCCTTGTCCACCTTGCCTATGCTTGCATTCTCAACTTCTTGACTTCCTTTTTAGGGTGACATCGTGCAAACAATTTATAATACAATTGAGCTAGTCCCAAGTTAAATTTATAAATTTTTCCTCGATGTAGTCTAATTCCGAGTTGGGATCACATCGTAGCTTTAAATGCCTCGCCCCATATTCAAGTTCTAGTTTCAATCCTATAATTGCAGATACGCAACCTTGTTGATAGTCATATATGGGCATCTTGCTGATTGGCGAATGGCTTCACATCTTGCTGATTGGCGAATGACTTCACCGATGGGAACTTCAAGTATGAGGTCCAGTGCGGGCCCGCAAGTGTTGGATGCGCCATTGGTATATAGGACCCGGGGTTCTTGTGTAAGGTGAGAAACTTGAGTGGATTTCTTTTTAGCCCTTGGCACATCAATTTGTCACTGAAGTCCGCGACTGAGTTGGCGAGCACTTGTATTTTATTGATTGCGCGAGGCTGATAAGTGATATCATGCTCACTTAATTCGGTTTTCCATTTGGCTAGCCTCCCCAACAATTTGGGTTTGTACAATATGCCTCTTAAAGGAATCATCGTGACAACCGAGACTAGGTGGAACTGGTGGTATGGCCTATGCTTTCGTGGAGCTACGACAAAATCCAGGCCCAGTCTCTCGAGGTGAGAATACCTCGCCTCGGCGTCGATAGGTGTTTTGCTGATATAATAAATTGGAGGTTACATACCTTTGTCTTCTCGAACTAGGAGCGTACTTAATGCTATTTTTGAAACATCTAGATAGACGAGGATATGCTCCCCGGGCTCGATCTTCGGGAACAAGGGTGGCGATGACAGGTATTCCTTGAGTTCCTTTAGCGTTTGTACATAGTCGGGAATCCATTTGAGGTCGATACCTTTTTTGAGCGCGTTGAAGAACTTGTGGCTATTCGATGGTCGGAGGGTCTCTCTTTGCATTTTCCATGCATTCCTTTCTAGGCTAGGATTGTACCGAGGTGAGTCATCGAGTTGGTTCGTTGAGATCTTTGTCGTCTACCTTGGCCTCAACAGAGTAGGCATTGTAGATCTTATCCTAAGTGGACAGTGAGTACTTCATCAACCGGCTTAACAATTGTCTGGTTTCCTTCTAACCCTCTCTGCTTAGACCATTCTAAAAAGCTGCCATTCCCTCAAAGACGTTGGGTAAAGTCATCCTTATCTTGTTGAATCGGGCGAGGAAGTCCCTCAGTCCCTCTTTGGGGGATTTTTGGTGGTGAATATGTCATTCACCTGTGTTTCAGCTTTCCTGGCTCCTACATGTACCGTTACGAACTTGTAGGACATTTCTTCGATTGTTTCTATGGAATAGGCTGGTAGTTGCGACTGCCATGGCAATGCCCCTCCAGTGAGAGTTTCACCAAATGTTTTCAGCAAGATGGAGGACATCTGCTCTTTATTGAGGTTGTGGCCTTTTACGACAGTGACATAATGAGTTACATAATCCTCATGATCGGTTGTTCTGTCGTAGATTCAGATATATGGGGGCATATTGAAAGTTTTTGATATGGCTTGAGGAGTCGCTTCTTCCCTGTACAACTGTTCCACAAACCTACCTGCGTATTTTTTTGGTAACAATTTGGGGCCACCTAGTGTTTTGTCTACCCATTCCCGGTGTTCCTTTAGTGTTCCTTGAGCACCCTGTTCTCGTTTTTCATTTCGTCCATTCTTTTCAATATGGTGGATACAACGTTGTCACTTGCACTTGCAGTATGAGTGTTACCTGAAGTGTGAGGGCCCGGTTAGTCGTCCTATTCATTCCTGCGCTGTGTTTCTTGGACTCTCGTGCTTTCTGTGGTCGCGCATGGGGTTTGTTTACCGATCACGCATATTAGAGTGTCAGTCAACCATGCTCCGAGGAGCTTTTTTACGATGAGTGGTGCCTTTCTCCCGTGGACGTAGATGCTTCTTTACCATTTTGTTTGGTTGTGTTGCAGAAGGGTGTATGCGACCTCCCTCGTCTAGGGTAGGCCGTGGGAGTCACTTTCTCATCTTGGGTGTCATACCCTTTGTCGATGGAACTCATGAGGTTGAGAGGGATGTTGTACGTCGCCTTTGTTCCTTCATATTACTTGTTAAAATTTTCTTTTAGTGATAAGACATTAATTTAATGGATGCAATATATGTACTTTTTGTTAGAAGGAATTTAATTCCGATTTTTGGGCAAAATAAGAGATGGATATTTGTTTAATTTTTCAAATAACTCTTGAGTTATTGAACTTGATAAACATTTATCTCTTGTGGTACTTGAATGCATGACCTTTTTATTGTATATTGATGTCTCATGAACAAAACAATATTAGTCTACCTCATAAAAGAATATGTTCTTCAAAAAATATACAAAAACTTATCTGTGCACTTTTGTCTAAGTTATATTAATCTGGATAGGATTTGAAGTTGGTCAAGGATGGACCTTAATGTTCATTGAAAGTAGAGGCACTACCAACCTGTGAAGTTTGACTAAAGGATGTTTCCCTTCAAAAGGAAATAAAGCTAGTGATAATCTAGAATGAATCCCTTCTGATTTGTATGGTTAAATGAACATACTCGTAAGAGATAGTTTTGAGTATTTTGTGACGTTCATAAAAGATTACTCAAAATATTAATATATTTATTTGATGCACCGTAAGTATTAATGATTTAAGCAATTTATGGTTTGTAAGACTTGAAACGAAGAAGCACCAAGGAAATATATTAAGTTACCGCAATTTAATTGTAGTGGCGAACACCTCTCTAAAGAGTTCTTTTGTTACTTATCAGAATAAAGGATTACATCTCAATTGTTTGCAATGTAAACTCCATAATAGAGTGGTGTGGTAGAAAGAATAAATAAGTCACTTTTGGACATGGATAGATGAATGAAGTGTTATTCAGATTGGCTCATTTAGTTTTTGGAATATTTTCTAGAAACTGCAAATTATATTCCGAATTTAGTTCATTCTAAGTTAGTACATGTAACATCTATAGAACTGTGGACTGAATGTAAGATCAGTCTGTAGCATGTCCAGATATAGGATTGTCCCGCATATGTGCTGAAAGGAAAAACGAATATGTTAGTTGGAACTAAGAATGGATAAGTGCATGTTTATTGAATATCCAAGAAAACGAATGGAGATTTATTTTATTGTCCTAAAGAAAATAAGGCAATTGTTAAAACAAATACAGTTTTCAAGATAAGCACTACTTAATAAACCATGTTCCTAGAAGTAAATTATTTTTACAGGAACTGGGCAAAGAAATAATTAGATGTTCAAGAACATCAAAACCCACACGCCGGAAGACGTTCCATTGCATTTAAGTAGTGGGAGAACGTTTATATGCCTTTATCGAATGGGAGTGATGTATGAACAATGAACACTATAGTAAGAAGTCACTAATATTTTAATATCGTAAGGTAATGGCGGTAATATTAGTAGTACTTCGTCGTAGTGGGAGAATGCTAAAGAAAATCATAGTTCGGTATATACTCTTGGGATAGTTTTGGTAACAAGATCCCTGCAGAGTTTAATACCAAACTAGATAGTTACGACAAAGCACTACTGGACAAATATTGCATCAGAAATAACTTGACAAGATTCTTTAAGAAAACCTTATTTGGTGAAGACTTTTAATAGTCATGTAAAAGAATGTCTGAGAAAGTTGTAGAATTCATGGTTATGAGTCTAAGTGGGAGATTGTTGGGATATATACTATTAACCATGAGTTTGGTTTAGATATAGTATTTATTATGAAATAATTGTTCATGCAGTTTTAATAAAGTTTTAAATAGATCATATATTAGTTTGTGTCCTTTGCTTATATAGTAGATGATTTACTGTGTAGAGTTTAGCTTATCACAGAAGATTAAATCATCGGTTCTTATAAGTATAAAGTTTGAGTTCACAATCTAATGATGGAATTGGACAAACAATCATGAGTGATTGTAGCACAAGATTAAATATGATTTATATTGATTATGGGAATGAGTCAATTCTAACTTCTTGTGCTAGTACATTTTGTGTTTATTAAATGGACCAAGTAGAGATAAGTATTTTATACTGACTTAATAAAATAAACTATCTACCCATTAAGTGTACTTATACTCTTAATCTTGATATAGTTATTATTAGTTGTATCTATTATTATTGTTTTAATTTATTAAAATGCGAGATCCTTTCGTGGGTCAATATGCTTGGTAAATTGGATAATAATAATGTACATTGGCGAAGTAATAGTTAGTTGATGGAATCCATGTCTCGGTTTAGAGATTGATGATACACCTTTATGAAAGCTTATAAGTTTTCATGTGTAAACCCAGCCGGTGGATTTTGTATCCGACACATGAAATAAGTTAAGCAAAAGTCTAAAGGAAATAATCAATAAATAAAATTATCAGCAATTTAATTTAATTGATTAGTATCTGAATCTTAACATGAGGAGTTAAATAAGATTAAATGGATGAATTTCGAAATTGAATAAGGAGTGCAATTACGAATTTTTAGTGGAATAATTCATAATTAATTATGGTAAAAAATACAAATTAATACCATAATTGAAAGACTTGTTAATTAAATTATGTGGTCCATGTTGTGCCTAAATAATAAGAAATAGACATTTTACTGGTGGAAAGGAAAACCCTAACAAGTTTTGGAAAAGGGTTTTAACCCTTCAAACTTGTGCTATAAATACATAGGGTTTTTCACCTAGAGGAGAGAAGAGGTGGCCGAAATTTCAGCCCATTTTCTTAGAAATTTAGCCCACACGAAATTACTATTTCTGGATATTATTTGGGTAACACGGTAGAAGATCGTGGAACATTCAGAGATCGTGATCGTGCAGGTGGTGGGGATTTCATTGATTTGCCGTGGAATTAGAAGCTCACGCGATAAAAGAGCGTTGTTCACGCTTCAAGAGGTAATCCATGATATCCTGTTTATATTGGTTGTCTATATTACATGAAATTTTTGATACTAGTATTGCTTCCGCTGCTTATAATAATCCATCATTTCTCTCAAACTAGATTATTGTGCTTTGTCTAATTTGTTAAATTTCGTCACTTTCATATATAATTAAAAATTAAATCTTGTACAATGTGAAAGCTATGTTACAACAACGACAACAACAAACCCAGCTGTAGTCTGTACGCAAACCTTACCCCTATCTAATGCATGTAGAGAGGCTGTTTCCAATAGACACTCGGCTCAGGAAGGGCAAGAAAAAAAAATTACCGTAATAAAAAGGGAATACAATACCTGGGGCGAAGGAAACCACATACCGTAATAAAAAAAAGAATACAATATCTGAGACAAACAAAACCACATGCCGTAATAAAATTTAAGAATATGAAGGAAGCATGCTACTAAGCCTATCGATGGATACTATAAATTACTTACTAACATTTTACCTTAATCCTCAACCTCCACGTCCTTCTATCAAGTGTTATTCCTACCAAGTGTCAACGTGAAAGCTACATTGAGACCACAATAAAAATAATGTGGCATTCTTGTTAATTATAAGAAGAGAAACAGAAATAAGGAAATTTATGTTTGGCATATGAAAAAGAAAGCTAGATTAAAGTGACGAAATTAATATGTGTACAATAAATATTACGATGAAGTGGCTGTTGTAATCCATGAGCTGTTGTTTATTTAGTTTGGCTATCTTGCAAAATTAATTTTGCGAGCCTTTAAGATAGAAAATTTGGAATTACTCTTTCTAGATTTTGTTTTTCCAACTGTTTCCGAAAAATCATACCCATTTGAAGCAATCTCATTGGGCTTCCAATACCCCCACGGCCCCACACCTGCAACGCGTATGACATATTCTCTGTATATCCTATTTGGCCATTTCATTGACTCCATTTGCTTTACTTCCTTCCCATTACAACCTTCCTTGTTCTTTTCCGATTGTCTCTCCCTTTGCTTTTTTGTATCCATCTGTATCGGAATTTGCAGACACAAAGCTTTACTATTACTACTATCTTAAGTTTTCTTATCCATAATCAAGAAAAGAATATATAGCATCGAATCTCTGCAACAAAAATAAATAAATTGAAACCCCATCACGCAACTCTACGTATTCCTTCTTTTCTCTTTATATATATACAGTAACCCCCCACCCCCACCCCCAAACCACCCATAAGGAGGACTTACGCGAATTTCTTGAGATACCCAAAAAATGAGAATTTTGAGAATTTTCAGTTTCTTGATTCTGTTTAGTTTTGCCTTTGGACATAAAAATCTTAATACCTTAATTGTTGAGTTCCCTGAAAATACTGAACACCAATTGAAGGAAAGCATTGATGAGGTTGAGTTAGAGTGTACAAGTTGGAGGTTTGCTGTGGAGGCTAATAATTTAAGCCCATGGAAGACTATTCCAGAGGAATGTGCTGATTACGTGAGGCAATATATTAATGGTGGGGCTTATAAGTTGGACATTGATAGAGTTTCAAGTGAAGCTGGAGCCTATGCAGAAAGCATGAAATTGAGCGCAGATGGAAAAGATGTATGGGTTTTTGATGTTGATGAGACTTTGCTTTCAAATCTTCCCTATTATTCGCAACACGGTTATGGGTATGATTTTCATAACCTTTTTCAAGATTGGATTATTTCTAAATATGAAAGTCTGATATTCTTTTGGAAAATATGCTACATAAATTAGGACGGAGGGAGTAAGTGATAAAAAAAGGAACATTGTTATTATTCTTGGAGTTATACTTAAGCTTTAGGTACAACTTGAATGTTGATATGAGATCTTATAGCATAATTCTATGTATATTTGTATGCTACTGATAAATTTTGTTGATTTTCTTGGGGGTTATTTGTAGGTTGGAGGTATTTGACAGTGCGAAATTTGATGAATGGGTTGAGAAAGGAGTGGCGCCTGCCATTGGGTCAAGTTTGAAGCTTTATCAAGATGTTATGAGGCTAGGATTCAAGGTGTTCTTGCTGACTGGGCGTAGTGAAAGACACAGAATTGTTACAGTCGAGAATTTGTTGAATGCTGGTTTTCAGGATTGGGACAAGCTTATACTGAGGTGAGTTATAGTGGCATCGGTTTTATATCAATAGAATTGTGTCCATTTATTGCTGTGTTAGTTGACCAAATTTGCCCTGTTGCATACTACCTCACTGACAATCTGCAACCGCCCTGCTCAAGAAGGCCATTATTTTGTTAATCTGGAAGATATCCTTTTGGGCACCTTTGAATTACTTATCAGATCTAAGTACACAAGGGTCAAATGATAAATATTAGCATGCATATTTTCCTTCTCTTTCCTCAATGCTTTCTGCTCTCTTTAGATGCCAAAGTCTGAAGAACAACATGTGGTTAACTTCTTGGGGTTTGGATACTAGTCTTTGCAAAGAAAGGATGTTAAGGAAATATAGATGTCAGCCTGATTTTGTGTAAGGGTTTTGGGCACAGGCAGAGCCAGGATTTGAAACTTGTGGGTTCGGTAAAGTAGGCTTATAACATCTTCCGCGACACAAAAAATCCTGGTTCTTGGATATAATGTTCGATTGTGATGCTAATGCAGGGGCTCGGAGGATCATGGAAAATCAGCCACAATGTATAAATCAGACAAAAGGGATGAGATGGTAAAAGAGGGGTTCAGAATAGTGGGCAACTCTGGAGACCAGTGGAGTGATCTGTTGGGTTCCTCTACTTCTATTCGCTCATTCAAGCTTCCTAACCCAATGTACTACATTCCTTGACATGAATGCCAATATTTTTCTCCTGTCCACTGGTTAAGCTGGCTGCAAATAATGGAATTGTATTTCCTGTAATTCTTTGGACACAAGAAAATCCATGAATTAACTACTAATATACTGTCTCATACTGAAAATCCTTTATTCTTTAGAAGAATACAACTCAGTATAATGATCAGAATATATGATGTTCGTAGCATAATTTTTTTCTTGAAATGGTATTTATCTTATAACTGATCACGGAATTGAATTCCTGATAATTAGACGTCGATTTTACTCGGATAAGAATTAAGATAACTTGGATTAGGAAAAGCATGATAATTGATCTTGATTAGTTGGAATTATGAAATATTAAAGCACTAAACCATGATGGACCTGCATTATCTCGGGGTGATATCACAATGCAAGTGAGTTTTGGGAAGAGTAGATTGTACGCATACTTTATTCCTATATAGACCCTCGACTCAAGAAAAACAAAACCACGATAGACATATGATAACTTAAGAGCTCCTTCTACGCGTTTTAGAACTTTAAATTACTACTATACCAACCCCCAAGGGCGACCAGAGGGTAAAGCCACTAAAGCGGTGGCGTTAGGCCCCAGAATTTTGGGGGCCTCAATTTTTATTTTCTAATTCTTATTTGATGTCCGTATTTAATTTGGGGCATTGATGAATTTGAATTCTTTACCGTGTAAAGTGCATTAAAATGTGAAATTTTCCTTAGAGTTTGTTCATTCCAACTATCGAAACCGAATACTTCTGGTTAAAGAAGGAGATATGCTATCCATCCCATTACAACTCTTCTCGTGAGGCACAAATCTTTTTAAGAAAATATTAAATATTTAAAAATAGAAAAGTAAAATATTTTATATTAAAAAAAGGATTACATTAATCATTAGAAAATATGTAATACACTTTTAAACTCTATTTTTTTTCTCGGGTTTCTCATCATTGCAACAAGTACGTTGAAGCATCAAAATTTTCTTTTAATACGAAGTTATCAATTTCTTGAATCGGGATCTATTACTTAAGGTTAATGCTGCACATGAGACATTAAATGGTTTATTCAAAAAAGATTAAGTATTTTATTCTAAAAAGGCTAGAAAAATCTACATCAATCACAAATATAATATATGACTTTTTTTAAAAGGGCCTCACATTAAAGCTTGGCTTTAGGCCACCAAACTGATTGAGCCACCCTACCAACCCCTCCTTGTACGCGTGTCACCCGCAAGCCGCATAAAGTGAGCAGTCTTTGATCAGGTTGATTCTCAAAGGTCAGCGGAGGTACAACTCTTGAGCCTCATGCTAACGTAAGTTTGGTTCGGTTTGAGAGTAATTAAATATGGACTACGAGTTTGACCATTGCATTGTGAATGCACGATTGATGCTTAGTGCTAGATAGATATGGGTAAACGAAAAACTGAGTTAACTAATCAAATAGTGTATGGTATCTAATTAAGGTTAAAGCCTTACTGAGCTTGACATGGTTTGTACACAACAGTTGAACTATCATGAACACAATCCTAGAGTCACAATTATGTTTCAAGATATCATTAAATATGATGAATGGGCGTATAACCTATAGCTAGATCACGGGTTCAATCAACCAGTAATGCTACATCAAAGTGAGATGTTTCGTACTGCATGGACGGGTGCTTTGGGCACAAGTGCGCCAGTGAGTTTGCTCTGCATGTACTGCATGGATAACCCCTAGGGTAAGAGTAGGTTGACTTGTATTTATTGAAAAAATTATTAGCGATGCGAGCATAGGTCATTAGTAGTCTGAGTCAGGCATGTTTTTGACCTAGAGGGTGTTTGGCTAAGCTCATAAGCGAGTCAAACTAGCTTATAAGCATTTTTCGGTTGATCTACGTGTTTGGTAAAATTAAAAGTACTTATAAATCAAAAATAAGCCAAAAGTCATAAGTTGGTCACCCCAACTTATGAATTTTTAGCTTATACGCACTTTAAGTTTGACCAAATTTTTTACTATTTTATCCTTAAAATATTCCTTTTTAAAACAAAACTCCTACATCGATCTCAAGTATTTTTTCAACCTAACCACCTCCCCCCGGCCTCGTCAAGTCTACAATTCTCATTGACTATTTAAGATAAGAAAAATTCTCTAGTGCTTTGCATATTTGTATCAATATAATTGTCGATCAATATTTGAAATTTATGTAATAAATGAGGACATATCAATTTTTTTTGTGTATTGCTTTCTAAGTGTTGTGGTGATGAAGACAATGTTTGTTTCTCTTCAAATATTTTGTCCTATTTATGTTTATTTTTTTACTGAGAAACTTTTCTCAATTTATTAATTTTATATGCTTATTGTCGCGCCCCCCTTTTTGCTCGCACGGGTTAGGTACGCGGAGATCGGGTTACATGACATTCTGGACAACTCCTTAAAGGAAAAGGTTTAAGGAAGAGTCGCCACCTAACGATTTTATGGTGCGTTAGGGCACCTAGAATAATTAACTCATAAACTAATTTGCATTATCAAAGATTGGGTAAGGGCTTAAAATTGTCCCGAGGGGAAGGTATTAGGCACCCCTCAAGATCCACAAATGTGGGTCCCAGCCAAGTAATTTTGTGAATTTGGACGGTAAACAAATGACAAGCAAGGCTCACGTAAGAGGGGATTTCAAGTAAATACTGAAATTATTAAAAGAAATTTAAAGAATAGCAAAGTAAAAATTATTTGAATGAAAATGTCCTAAGTTTTAAAGCAATATGGATCACATCAATGCAATACCCGGTATGTCACTCCTCGAAGAGGGGCTACACGTGATATTCGCGCACCGATCATCATATCCATATTCTACCCTTCCCCACCCCGCTAAGGTATTTAAAACGCGTGTGTTGGTCACGAAGCTTATTGCGTGCTGTTTACCCCTCCCATTCTACAAGTCCCGGAGGGTGTTTAAGACTACTAATCCTATAAGGGGAGTACTAGGCTGACCCTCAGGTTTAAAGGATAAACTCTAAGCGACAAGTAGAGAAACAATTAGGACTTGCACATATGGGGTACACATAAACAGCTATAGGGCTCATATATCCCTCCACGAATAAAACATGTAAATAGCACGTCTCAAACACAACTAAAGTCTTAGGTTCAGAACCTAAAGCAGGGATTTCATATATGAAAAACAACAGTAGTAAACATCAGGTTTTTGATGAGTTTTAGAAAAGGAAAGGAGCAAATGACTTTAAATCCCAGTAGTTTGTAGGCAAAACAAGAATTCTAAGTATGGAGACAGTAGCAAATAGAGGATTTTAATGAGTTCTAGAAAAGAGTGCACGATTGATTTTAAAACAATTTGTAATGACAGGCAGTGTATAAAAGACGGTTAATCAGATTTTATCAAATATTGATCCTAAGGCTTGCCTAGGCGTCTGAATATATGTTGATTACTATTTTAAGACATAGGTGAAATGCAGGTCCCTAGACTTTGATTTTAATAGACATATGATGAGAAAATGCATATCCCATAGGCATGGTATCTAAGAATGCAAGCAGGATGTCGAGTATGAAACCAATTTGGGTTTAAATTCAGAAAAATGTTTTCAATCATTGAAATCTATTTTTAAACGAGGTTACTTATTACACAGATGGTACATGGGTATGGTTTCACTGAATTATTGAACCTAGCGCATGATTTCTAGGTGTTCTTTGCAGTACAGTTAACACAGGAGTCTGAATATATGCTGAAAACAAATTCCTAAAGTCACATGATATCTAATGCAAGTTCTGATAAGTACTTGTTATTATGAACCTAAACATGATTTATAGATGTGAGACATGAATATGCAAAAGTAATATTATTATTAACAACCATTTCATCTAGTTATTTAACTACGAACATGATCTTTTAGTGGGAAGCAATTATAACAGTCTTTTACGGGTATTTTAGCATGATTTTCTAAGTGAGTATGCATGTGATGAGATGCAGACATAAATATACCTAAGAACATTATTTCTAATGCATGGTGGATATGTCCTAAGAAGGATTTCTATTGCACACATAGGTAAAGTAAATCCTAAGCATGTTTTCTACCCAGAATTATACTAAACATGCAGAATCCCACCCATTTTCACTATCCAACCCCATAGTTATTTTTACACTTAATTATTACAGACCATTGTTGCACAAATTACACGAATGAATAAGAAAATTAAGAATTTACACTATAGGGAGCCTAACAGTAGGCCCAAGTACCAGATTCAACATGCCATATGCCAAGACCTCTTGTAACCCAAGTGTGTCATAGTCTCTAAGGACCTCAGAAGATCCTGGACAGTGCCTCACACCCAAGTACCCTAGCCAAGGATGAGTAAGTGCAGTGTAGAGTGCCAGCCTTGTGTGTCAAATTTTAATGTGTACTCAAGTTCCCCAAGGCAATGCTCACACGAAGGGGGCAGAACCTATAGTCTAAGAGTAGTGATAGGTGCTTGCAGTGTAAAAGAGTTGAGTTTGAAAAAGAGTAGTTTTGAAACAACAGTTTTTGAGAATAGCTTCAAGAACCATAAAAAGTTTGTAAAACAATTTGCAAAAGGGAGAAGCAACACAACTATAACCAGTAGGTAAAGAACTCATGAAAGAGCAAACACAAACAGGGGTAAAGGGTTGGGGACAAGTAATTTAGATGTAAGCAGTAGAGTAATCTTACAGATTCTCATAGTTATCACATGGTTGTCACAAAACATCATAGATTAATAGAGTCAGTATTGTATAGCATTCAGGTAGCATGGGAAGCAGGTTCATAACATAGGAGGTTAAGCATGAATGAAAGCATGTAACAACAATTAACCGATGAGCATGCCAAAGTCATAGAAGGAACATGGGGGTATATTAGACTTAGGGGGGAAGGGAAAATAGTAGGAGACATGCTGATTACACAGGACTAAAGCAGTTATAGAGAATCACATGGGAAGAGCAAATGGGAAAGGACACCACATAGTCATGCTAATTACATGTTAGGAAATAGAACCATACGATAAAACACATAAGGAACAATAAGTAACTAAACAAGAACTGGAGCATATTGTGTATAGATGTTATAAACTAAATCAGAAACATACCAGTCGAGTAATAGAAAAGTGCAAGAGATAGCACAACAACAACAGTATGCAGAACAAAAAGAGCAAGAGTAGGGTAGTAATATGCAGAAGCACGGGAGCAATAGAGATGTGTATGAAAACACGGAAAGTTTAGAGCAATATACTTAGTGGTCAGTGCTCTCAAATCAGTGTGTGTTATCAGTGTAAGTGTCAGTCAAGAGTGTGTGTGTGTGTGTGTGTGTATTTTCGTATGAATCTCTGTGTCTTTGCAAAGAGGGAAACCAACTCTTTATATAGTTTGAAAAACGAGTAGTACATGGGTAAGGAGTGCACAAACATGGAAATAAATCGATTAACGCCAATTAAGACAACTGGACTCCTTTAATTAAGGAGTCTGGTTTCAAACGGTATAGTCAAGGCAGAATAAGGAAAGAAAATTAGTCTAATAAGGCTGATTAGGGCAGAAACATTCACATAGTGCACAAATGAAACCAAGTACATAGTGGGTAATTAAGAAAAAATGAACTATCAGTTTGAAATCAATCAAGAGAATCTCGGATTCAATCACAGGAAATCCCAAGTAATTAAGGAAAGCATCACACAAGTATAGAAATAATTCAAAAATTGGTGTAGACTTATAGGCAAGATATATAGGCCCATGTATTTAAGGAAAACATCACAAGCATGGGATTTTACACAAAAGAATCAACATAAATCAACCAGTAAAGAGCTAGTAGGGTAAAGGTCGGAATTTTCGATAGTTCAAACAACAATCACTTATCAACACAAAGAGGTACTCAAAGAAATTAACAGGAAAAGGTCATAGCAGTAGATTAAATAGGTGTCATAGAGAATACATGGATGCATACAGTCAAATAACAAAGAACAACCCATAATACTTAGGGTTTCACAAGGTATAGAAACCCTAGTTTTCGAAATTGTTTAAAACCAAATTTTCCGGAGAAAAACAAGAAGAAACTTCATAGCATGGTAAATATAAGACGGGTCTTAAAGAAAACCCAAAGATACAGAGGACTAGGGTTTCGTGGAACCCCAGAAAAGAGGGCAAACCTCGTGAGTGACCTCGATTCAGGCTAGGGGTACTGCAAAATTACTCAAACGGCCGGGGGGTGGCCGGAACACGGCAAGAGACCCATAGGAGGTGATTGAACCGCTCCAGGTTCATCTGAAGAACCTAGGATGTCACTGAGGGGTTGAGAGGCGGGTAGATGACCAAGAGACAGTAGAGAGCCATATATTCCGGTGAGGAAACATGTCGGAGAAGATGAACATGCCCCATCGGAGGAGAAAAGCCAAGGAGGCTTCTAGAGATTAGCAAAAAGATAGAGAGAGATGAAAAGACGAAGAGAGAGAGTGAGGAGTCTCGAAAATGAGACGGGGAAGGGGGGGGGGGGTTAGGTTAGAGATATTTTAGGAAAATAGAATCTGGGTCGTTGATCTAATTTGATCAACGGCTCAGATTAATTAGGGGGTTGGGCCGGGTAGAGTTATAAGATTGGGCTGGGTTAATTGGGTTAATAAATCAAGTGGGGCTAGGGTTAAAAATTGGCTAAGTTTAAATAGGAAATAGGCCAAATGTTAAATACCCAATTTAAATAGAATAATTAATTACAATAGCTAATAACTGCGCAAACTAAAAACTAAGACCAAATAAATGAAATTGAGACGATTAACTAGCATAAAAATATAAAAATGATCAATTACAGATTTTATAAACGATATAAATGTATACTTGTGCTATAATTGCAAAATTGCTAAAATTAGCTAAATAGTGCCAATGGTGGCTAATTTTGGAAATAATCAATTCCTAGTAGAATTAAATAGGATTAAAAACAAGATGTTGAGTTGGAAAAAACTTTGAAATTATTTATAATACGATTTATGTATAAGTATTGAATAAGAAATATCAGATAAATGAGACAAATAAATTGATAAAAATATGAGAAATTCGTAGAAAAATGCCAGTCATTATAAAAGTAATTTTGAAGGTATATATGCAAATTTTAAAATAGTTTGAGGAAATATTGGGTATCAACAGCTGCCCCTCTATACCCGGGAAGGATGAAAGAGTTGTCGGGTAAAGATATGATGGCCAATTTTGACCGAGTGGACATTGGGTGAGACACTTAGGTCGCACCCTGGTTTTTGAGATGCCTACATATCCCTAGTTTTACAGGAATCATACCGTATGTAGTTCAGGAATCACCGGTGAAGTATATTGGTGACGCTCGACAAGAACGGACGCAAGGTGCAAGGTAAGGTAAAATAGGAAGGTTTATGGGGTCGTTTTAGAGAACTGGAGCGGTCCGCTCCTGCCTAGCTGGCTATCCTGGCCGGATTACCTGCAAACAAATGACAAGCGTATATTGTGCGTAATTTAAACATGATGCAAGTTCCCATTGGACTATGAATGCTGTCTTCGGATGGTTGAGGATGACATCCTTAGACCATGATGTCCTGGGCCATGAATCGCTTGATACGGGATTCGCAAGCTATGAAATGATGTTCTCCGGCCATGAGGATGGTGCCTCCGAACCATGATGCCTTTGAATAATGATATGCAAGTTGAATAAAGAGATCCTCGTGCCATGAAATAATGTTCTCGGGCCATGAAGATGGTGCCTTTGAACGATGACGCCCTTGGACAGGTTGGCGATATTTCAGCCCATGAAAAATGCAGTAGCATGATGCTAACAAGACGGAGCTTAGTCTTGCAAAATTTAGAAAAGGGTAGATCTTAGCCCGAAAGGAAGCAAAAGTAAGTAATGGCATGAAGAGTGGTTGCTTTGAAAAGTCAATGAGATGTAGCATGGAACCTCGGAAGGCAGAATGGTAGCCTTATGCAATGCAGGAAATAAAAATGAAGAGAGGGAGGTAGCGTGGAACCTTGGAAGGCAGAACAGTAGCCTTAGGCAATGCAGGAAATGAAAATGCAAAGGGAGGTAGCGTGAAACCCCGGAAGGCAGAATGGTAGCCTTATGCAATGCAGGAGATAAATGCAAGGGGAGGTAGTGTGGAACCTCGGAAGGCAGAATAATAGCCTTATGTAGTGTGAGAGATAAAAATGTAGAGGGAGGTAGCGTGGAACCGCGGAAGGCAGAATGGAAGCCTTATGCAATGCATGAAATAAAAATGCAGAGGGAGGTAGCGTGGAACCTCATAAGGCAGAATAGTAGCCTTATGCAAGGAGTAAAATGGCAGTAAGAGTTCTTAGCTGGTGATGAACTGCGGCGATACGATTGTTGCGAATGAAGCGTTGTTTTGCGATGATAATAAGCGTCGGTATGTGCGACGAGTTTGAGAGCGTGTCTTTGAGAGATATACGTCATGCGGGGGATAATAATATGTTTAGGGCTTTCGCCGTTTTCGTTCCTGCATCCAAAGAAAAATCGTGAGTTCTGTAAAGGGGGAAAGGTCAGTTCGCATTCCCGCTAGCTTTACTTGGCTCGCTTGTTTGATCATGATATATCATTGGGGTAGCGTTTGCTAAACAAGCTGTTCCAAAAATAGGTATGCATGATTTTGAAAAGATATAATATAAGAATATAATTTACAATATTTTTAGGTGAACCGACGACTGTGACGCGGTTCGAGACATTGCGACTTTTCCTGCCACGGAATTTTGAGGGTCCTCCTCAAAATTCTGCCCCGGTTTGATGGGTGAATACTTCTGGCGGTTGCTTGTGCGGCGATTGGCTGAACTTGCTTCAGAACTTTGAGGGTCCTCCTCAAAATTCTGCCCCAGTTTCCATTTGTGGGGGAAAGGAGATTTTTATTAAATTGTGACCGAACCCATAGGGCTGCCTACGTATCCCCTCTTAAACGGGAATCAGGTCAGGCGTAGTTCAATTTACAACATTGAGGAAAGCATAAGGAGTTACACATAGTAGCGCTTGACTGCATCTGAGTTGATTAGTTTTGGCCAAATTTCTCCGTCCATTTCTGCGAGTATAAGTGCTCCTCCGGTCAGCACTCTATGAACCATGTACGGACCCTGCCAGTTGGGAGAAAATTTCCATTTGGCTTCATCCTGATGCGGAAAGATTTTCTTTAACACCAGCTGCCCCGGTGTGAATCGTCTCGGCTTGACTTTCTTGTTGAAGGATCTAGTCATCCTGTTCTGATATAATTGGCCATGACAGACTGCGTTCATCCTCTTTCCGTCTATGAGGGCTAGTTGTTCATAACGGCTCTTTACCCATTCTGCGTCGCTGAGCTCAGTTTCTTGTATGATTCTCAGAGATGGAATCTCAACCTCGGCAGGAATAACATCCTCTGTACCATAAACCAACATATAAGGAGTTGCCCGACGTGCGGACTGTGGTGCGATACCCCAACAAAGCAAATGATAATTTCTCATGCCATTGCTTATGCTTCTCTATCATTTTCCTCAGTATTTTCTTGATGTTTTTGTTGGCAGCCTTAACGGCTCCATTCATCTGAGGTCTGTATGCTGTGGAGTTCTTGTGTTTGATTTTGAATGTTTCACACATGGCTTTCATCAAGTCACTGTTGAGATTAGATCCATTATCAGTGATGACTGATTCTGGAACTCCGAACTGACAAATAATGCGGTCGCGGATGAAATCGGCCACGACTTTCTTAGTAACTGCTTTGTAGGATGCTGCTTTGACCCATTTGGTGAAATAATCAATGGCAACCAGAATGAACCTGTGTCCGTTAGAGGCGGCAGGCTCGATTGGTCCAATAACGTCCATGCCCCAGGCGGCGAATGGCCACGGTGAACTTGTTGCATTAAGCTCACTCGGAGGTACCTTTATCATATCCCCATGTATCTGACATCAGTGGCACTTTCGGACATACCGGATGCAGTTCGTCTCCATGGTCATTCAGAAATAACCGGCTCGAAGTATCTTCTTTGCCAAAACAAAACCGTTCATATGTGGGCCGCAGGTCCCAGCATGAATTTCCTCCAATAATTTTGATGTTTCCTTTGCGTCAACACACCTTAATAGCCCCAAATCGGGAGTTCTCCTATACAAGATTCCTCCGCTGTGAAAGAAATTGTTGGATAATCTCTGAAGTGTGCGTTTCTGAGTGGTATTTGCAAGCTCTAGGTATTCTCCTTTTGCCAGGTACTCCTTGACATCATGAAACTAAGGATTTCCGTCTGCTTCTTCTTCAACATGGGCACATTAAGCTGGCTGATTGTGGATTTTCACTGGAATAGGATCAATGAAATTCTTATCTGGATGCTGGATCATGGATGACAGAGTAGACAAAGCATCAGCGAACTCATTCTGAATTCTAGGGACATGCCGAAATTCTACCTTTGTGAATCTCTTTCTCAGCTCATGTACATGATGTAGATATAGAAATATCTTGGAATTCTTGGTTGCCCAATCTCCTTGTACCTGGTGTACCAGTAAGTCTGAGTCACCAATCACTAACAACTCCTAGACGTTCATGTCGATGGCCATGTTGAGCCCTAAGATGCAGGCCTCATATTCAGCCATATTGTGCAGGGAAATCTGAGTTTTGCGAATACCGGATAATGCTTACCGGTTTCTGATACCAGGACTGCCCCAATACCAACCCCTTTGAAGTTTGTTGCTCCATCAAAGAACATCCTCCAACCGTCGTAGGATTCTACAATGTCTTCTCCTACAAATGATACCTTTTCATCGGGAAAATATGTTTTTAGGGGTTCGTATTCTCCGTCCACAGGATTCTCAGCAAGATGGTATGCTAGTGACTGTCCTTTGACAGCCTTTTGAGTTATGTAAATAATGTCGAACTCGCTCAGCAGGATTTGCCACTTGGCTAGCTTGCTAGTGGGCATGGGCTTCTGAAAGATGTACTTTAGTGGATCCATCCTGGATATGAGGTATGTGGTGTAGGCACATAAGTAGTGCCTTAGCTTCTGGGTAACCCAAGTCAAAGCACAGCAAGTGCGCTCCAATAAAGAATACCAGGCCTCGTGTGGAGTGAACTTCTTGCTGAGGTAGTAGATCGCTTGCTCCTTTCTTCCTATTTCATCATGTTGCCCTAGAACACAACCGAAAGCTTCATCCAATACCGCAAGGTAGAGTAACAGAGGTCTACCTGGCTCAGGCGGTACTAAAACCGGCGGCGTTGACAAATACTCCTTGATTCTGTCAAAAGCCTTTTGACAATCCTTGGTCCACTTGGTTGCGGCATCCTTCTTTAGCATCTTGAAGATTGGTTCACAAATGACTGTAGATTGTGCTATGAATCGGCTGATGTAATTAAGTCTCCCCAGGAAACTCATAACATCCTTCTTGTTCTTTGGCGGTGGCAATTCCTGAATGGATTTGACCTTGGATGGATCCAATTCTATTCCCCGGCAGCTTACAATGAACCCCAGTAACTTCCAGCAGGAACCCCGAATGCACATTTCGCAGGGTTCAGTTTCAGATTGTATTTTCTTAACCTGTTGAAGAACTTCCTCAAATCTTCCATGTGATCAACAGCTTTCTTTGATTTGATAATGACGTCGTACACATACACCTCAATCTCTTTGTGAATCATGTCATGGAATATAGTAGTCATAGCCCTCATGTAGGTGGCCCCTGCATTCTTCAGGCCGAATGGCATCATTTTGTAACAGTATATTTCCCATGGTGTAATGAACGTTGTTTTCTCAGCATCTTCTTCATCCATCCAAATTTGATGATAACCAGCGAAGCAATCTACGAATGACTGTAACTCATGTTTGGCGCAGTTGTCAATCAGAATGTGTATATTTGGCAAAGGGAAGTCATCTTTCGGACTGGTCCGATTGAGATCTAGGTAGTCGACACAGCTCTGACCTTCCCGTTTTTCTTCTGCACAGGTACAATGTTAGCTAACCATGTCGGGTACTCAACTACCCGGAGAACTTTGGCGTTGATCTGCTTGGTAACTTCTTCTTTGATTTTCAAACTCATGTCGGGTTTGAACTTACTGAGCTTTTGCTTTACCGGTGGACACATTGGATTGGTTGGCAGTTTGTGAGCCACAATGGATGTACTTAGGCCAGTCATGTCATCATACGACCAGGCGAATATGTCCTCATATTCCTTCAAAAACTTTGTGTATTCCTTCTTTTCTGATGGCGACAAATGAATGCTGATGTTTGTTTCCTTGACGTTCTCTGAATCTCCCAGATTGATAATTTCAGTCTCGTCCAGGTTGGACTTAAGTTTGTTCTCAAAGTTCTCAATTTCCTTGACAATCTCGCCGGGTATATCATCTTCCTCTGAATCAATGTCCGTTTGATGCATTGTCTCATTGCACGTCACAATCATCGGTTCATCAAGATAAGTAATAGTAATGTTGTATTTGATAAAGTAATGGGAGAAAACAGTAGCAAATAAATATGAGATTCATAAGGAGATTAGAAATGCTTTGATAAAATGAATAATTTTTTTGAACATTGAAGATCTTATTGCAGGAATTGAAAATGCAGAAAAGGAAAGAAATTCATTTAATAAACAGTAAATAGTGCTTGTTCATTAGCCTTGCTACCCCGAGGCTCGGCGGGCTTTGGTCGTACGGATGGAACAGTTCTTGAGACGAGCTCCTCCGCTCCCTACTTGTATGGAAGGGACTTCCTCCCCCTCCTCCTCGAGAACAACACAGCAATCCATGTCCCCGTCGTCTAGAAACAAGTCCCTCATTGCTGCAGTGCTTATTCTTCGTCGGACCCATAGATGATATCAGCCTGCTGGAAAGTGTTCTCGAAATGAGGTATTGACTTCTCCAAAGGGTAATAGTGACCGCGCTATGGGGGCGACCAGTTTTTGAATTTTTCCCATGTATACTCATACCACAGACCGAAAGTGGTACCATGTTTATTGAGCTTGATGGGTTTCGTGATCCCTTGGAGGTTCTTACCGAGCCCTTTGCCTGGCTCGTATCTTCCCCAATTCAAGATGCTCTTGATCTTTCTATCCCATCATTTGTCCTTGTCGACAACATTGACCCGCTCGATATGGTGGTAGGTTCGTCCACCCAGCTTTCTTCTTCCATTGATCAGAGGAATAGTCTGACGGCTATAGATAGGGTTACTACCATCGCCGTGAATGATTACCTCCTTGATGGTTCCACTCGAACTTCACTGCCTGATGCAGCGTTGAGGCCACAGCCCCAGCGGCATGGATCCATGGTCGCCCTAACAGCAAATTGTAAGATGCCAGGATATCTATCACCTGAAAGTCTACCTCGAACCAGGTTGGTCCCATTTGTAAGCATATACTGATCTCTCCCATGGTAGACCTTTGAGAACCATTGAAGGCCTTTACATTGATCGCTCCATCCTTTATCTCATGTAGTCCCTTACCCAACTTCTTGAGTGTTATCAGCGGACATATGTTAAGACTGGACCCTCCGTTGACAAGAATCCTGGTTATGAAGTAATCTTTGCATTGCACGGTGATTTGCAGAGCCTTGTTATGTCCCAATCCCTCAGGTGGCAACTCGTCTTCGTGAAAAGTGATTTTGTGGCTTTCCAGTACTTGTCCTACCATGTTGGCCATTTCCCCGCTAGTGATGTTGTTCGGTACATAGGCTTCACTCAACACTCTCAGCAAAGCATTTCTGTGCGTCTCAGAGTTCTGCAGCAGAGAGAGAATGGATATCTGTGCTGGTGTCTTGTTAAGTTGGTCGATGACCGAATATTCTTTAGCCTGTATTTTCCTCCAAAGATCATCTGAACCTGTCTCAGTGAGGGGAGGCCGGTTGGCATCCTGCTTGCTTGACTCGGCCAGATGCTCAGGGGTATAGACTCTATCAATTCTTGTCATACCTTGTGTTGCGATGGCCTCTTCAGACCCGCTTTTACTTTTCCTTCTCGCCTCAGCTGTATAATCCCAAGGGATAGCATTTGAATATAAAGGTGGTGTGGTTGACATCGCCATCGGGACTGGTGCGACTATCCTTACTTCAAATGGCACACGTGCTTTGGGTGGCAGGACTGCAACCTCGAAAGGTGCGGGTGCCTTTGCCGTAGCATGAAATCAACCTCAATTGGCATTGGTGCCTTTGCATTTGCCGGCGGTGCTACTTCAAACTCAAGTGGGATATACATATTCGCCTCAACATTCTCAGATGGTTAGATCTGGACTATGATCGGGTTGAGTGTAACTGCAGGTTTCTTTGGGTCATCGCCTTCTGCGATAATCTCGATTGACCCCTCGGGATCCTAATCATCTTCTATCTCAATCATGTGGATACCTCCACCCTTATGGTATGGTAAATGGTTGTTACGGACGTTCGGAGCGTATTCCTTGGCCACAATAATCTTGTTATCAATAAGGGTCTGTATCTTATCCTTCAAAGAGCGACATTCATCGATGGTGTGTCCTTTCATGCCAGAATGGTATGCGCAGGATTTTTTCGGGTTAACCCACTGAGAAGGGTTCTCAGGGGTGACAACACGGATATGTGTGACATAACCAGCAGCTTTGAGCTTTTCATACATCTGGTCAACGGGCTCGGCTATGGCGGTGTATTGTTTTGGAGGGCGACGATCAAAGTTACGGCGAGGCCTAGGGAAGTTTTGACGGGTAGGGGGTGAATGGTAATGAGATGGCTGGGAGTTATAGGTGTTGTAAACGGGAGCGGGTTGGGAGTATTTGGGTGAAGTGGGTTGATATGTGGGTGGTGGATCTTGGTACGTGGGTGGTGGAGTTTGGTATGAAGGTGAGGGTGCTTGGTAATTTGGAGCGGGTTGATATGTAAATGGAGGTGCGAGATAGACCTGGTATTTAGGCGGGGATTTGGCTTGTTGTGTAACCATCACGGCTCCCACATCCTTCTTTCTGGACACACCACTGGACTGCAGAGCTTTATTAGTGGCATGTAAAGCTTCAAAGTTAGTAACCATACCATTCTTGATACCTTCTTCAATCCGCTCTACCAATTTGATAATGTCGGAGAACTTTTGACCCTCAACCATCATCAGTCGTTCATAGTATTGCGGGTCCTGAGCCCGAACAAAGAATTTGTTCATCTGTTCTTCCTCTAAGGTAGGCCTGACTTTGGCAGCTTCCGACCTCCAACGAGTAGCATACTCGCGAAAGGTTTCTGTGGGATTCTTCCTCAAGTTCTGGATATAGAACACATCGGGTGCGTTCTCTGTGTTGAATCTAAACCTGTCCATGAAGTCTGTTGCCATACCTATCCAGTTGGACCACTTCTTGGGGTCTTGGCTGATATACCAAGATAGTGCATCTCCCTTCAAACTCCTCATAAATAGCTTTATGCGGATCCTTTCGTCTTTTCCTACGCCAGCAAATTTGTCACAGTAGGTCCTCAGGTGGACCCTTGGATCACCAGTACCGTCGAACATCTCGAACTTTGGAGGTTTGTACCCCTCGAGCAATTCGACATCAAGCTGTATGCAAAGGTCTTCATAGTTCAGACCTTCGATCCCCTTGACTCTTTCAACACCCTGGACTCCGCTAGTCAGCTTCTTAAGTTCCTCAGCCAGATTCTTGATAAGCATGTCTTTATCATCAGACTCAAATATATGTGTGACAGGTGGGGTGGAGTGAGTCACAGTCTCCACGTAGATGGGATTGTTGTAGGCAAGGAGATGATCTTTTGTGTGAGTCTGAGGTCTCGGGGGTGGAGGTGGAGTGTTGTGGCAAGTGTTGCACTGTGCGGGGAGAGTTTGGTTCTTTGGGGGAGTGGCGTGACGATGAAGTGCAGGGTGATTTGGCTGTTTTGGGATATTCTGTGGAGGCGTAGGGGTGACGTCAGGGACGTTGAGGGAAAAAGACAGATTGGCCAGATTCCGGACCTGATCAAGTTCTTCTTGAAATTTCAGCAGCTTTTGTTCCAGTGGTGACATGTTCTCATGCAAAACCTGAATACCCCGACCGTCAGTGGCCTCTACCCGTTCAACCCTATTATCTTGTTGGGCGCTGCTGGATTCTTCCATCTTACTTTTGCCTTTGTTTTTGCCCCTGGTAGGACTAGGAGGAGGAGTAGGAAGAGGGCCCTTGGATCTTGTACGATAGACTGATGATGCCAGAATGCACGAACTAACCTTTGGGGATGGGAATAATAAATAAAGGAAAAAAGGTAACAAAGTCTGTGAGGATTATAGAGAATATTGCGATAATTTAAACACGTAATGCGAAAATGTAAAACGCATCCTAAGTTGGGGAACCTCTTTGTGCCCGAGGTAGGCCTAGCGACAAATTAATTTGGAGAACTTGGAATGCTAAATGCCTCATTTTATTGATGATAAAAACGACTCTAAATATGCGAAAAATAAAAGTCACTAATGGCCAATGGCCTTATTACATCAAATGAGACAAAATAAAAGACACCCCTATCTACTTGGTCCCAGAAGGACCTTCCCCAGATTCGGCATTCCTGCTCCCTTCGATCAGCTTTCCCAACTCGCGAAGTCCCAGCAGTAAGTAGGTCCTGGCTAGATATCCTCCTTCGGCTCCTTCAGCCTTTTTGCAGCCCTCGATCCTCTTGATGAACTTTTCCTCCAGCTCGACTATACCTCGCTCCAAGTACTCTAGCCTCTTGTTGGAGTTGATAGCCATATCCTTCCATTCCTCAATTAGCTTTTTGCTGGACTCGTGTATCTGGTGATGATTATTCTCACATTCACGGACCCTCTTGTGTAGATGTTTGAATTTAACTTGCGCTTCGACCTTCTCACCTATGACCCGGTGTCCTTGAGCGAATCCTGGCTCGAATCGACCCTCCATATATTCTTCTAACCAGCTTAGATAGAAAGGAGTACAACCGGCATGATACTTTTCTGGCTCGATGGTGTCTTTCTCAAGTACAATATTACAGTGCCACAAATGCTGGGCTTGGCACTTGTGAGGGCTGTCGTCATCCTGGAAGTCTGCTCGAAGATGTCTCATCTTCTCAATCGTAGGTATAACCTGCCTCCTCCCTGCTTGCCTCATAACTCGGAGAGTGACGTAAGGGTACGTTCCCCTCAGACCAATCAATATCAGAAATGAAGCGTCTCGGGATCGGATGATAAATTCGTCCGTTGGGAACCATTCAAACATCCACTTAATCTGGTCCTCGGTCAAATTCCCCAGTAACTCAACCCATCCCTCAGCATTTTCTGGCTGAGCGAACATGTCTGGAACATAGTTCATTCGCTTTGGGTGGTGGAAAGCGATATGGTCATCCCAGATTCTTCGATGGATGTCTTGTCGGTAGTCACCCCTTTGCAGATGTTCAGTGAGCCAAAGTTGAAGTAGTAAGTTGCAACCTTCGAAATGCTTTGCTCCCCGTTGACACATTTCTAAGGCTCGGTATATGTCGGCAATGATCATAGGCACAATGCTGAAGTCCTGTCCGTTGATCCCTTCCATTAAAGTTTTAGTAACCATGGCCAACCTAGTGTGGATCCTCTCCTTCTTTGTCGGGAACACCATTAAACCCAGAAAACAGACCATGAAAGCAAACACTCGGCGATGGATGTGCCCTAGAGAAGTGAGGGCAAACTCGTCCTGATAGGTGCGGTATGATATTCTATGACCGAACTTTTCATACAAGTAATCAAAAGGGATGTACGAATCCTTTAAACATACCAAGTCCGGATTTTTCTTCAGACCCAACATTTTGAGGAAACCCCGGCCTGTGCGGTTCTCAGGCATCAGCAACCCTGGAGATTCCCAAACCAAATCGGCCAAACCTCCTATTTCTTCCAGCAGGGGTGTCATTTTATTGTTTCTGAAGAGGAATACCGACCGATCGCAATCCCAGAATAAGGTAGTAGCCTCTATCATCATTTTGTTAGGCTGAATATCCAAAAGACAGGGCAGGTTGCCCAAGTGTTTCATGACAAGTGTTTTGTCACTGGAGTGAAGATATTCCCACCAGTTTAACAGTTTGGGGTGGATGTTGGCGACCATGCCGAATCTGGGGGTTCCGTGCCTCATTTCCTGCAAAACGAACATGGTTAGGCCCTTACCCTCACCAGACTCGATTATTTAACATCAATAATTAGCAAAGAGCATTTAGTTCCCCAAATAAATGCACAGAACGTGAAGGCGTTCGTTTGGGTTCCAGGGAAACCCAATGGACTTTGGACAAGGCTATCTTAAAGGCTATTGTGCGAACAACACGTTAGCCTGGCTAGGTTTGACCATGATGCATACAACATTACAATAGAGTAAGGTTTCTATGGGGTTTTATACTGGTAACCTTGAGCGGACAACTCAAGGGGGAAGGCACGGAACTCTTGACTGCACCGCCGATCGACTAGTTTTACCGCAAATACGCCTTTTCGAATTTAGGGGGTAGTAATATTGGAATAGCGTAACCACTCATTGTAAGCTTTGCTATAGGATTTTTGTTTGGCACGAGTGGAATATGAATGCGGAGCATGATATGTAATAAATAGCATTTAAGCAAATAGGCATGTATTTTCTTGTTGAGGAAAGCGGTAAAGAAAGAAAATACAACAGTTATAATGGAAAGCGATTACAAAGAAAACATGAAGATATGTGAGTTTCGTTTAGGCAAAATAAATTCTTTACGAAATTAAACAGTTAATAGCATATAGCGGGGAATGGGAAAAGGTGCAAGCATTTAACAAAACTAAAGGCCCAAATGCACAAAGCAACTTGTAATGGTAAAAGCCTAGGGAATATCCCCAGCAGAGTCGCCATGTTGTCGCGCCCCCATTTTTCCTTGCACGGGTTAGGTACGCGGAGATCGGGTTTCATGACATTCTGGACAACTCCTTAAAGGAAAAGGTTTAAGGAAGAGTCGCCACCTAACGATTTTATGGTGTGTTAGGGCACCTAGAATAATTAACTCATAAACTAGTTTGCATTACCAGAGATTGGGTAAGGGCTTGAAATTATCCCGAGGGGAAGGTATTAGGCACCCCTCAAGATCATAAACTGTGGGTCCCAGCCAAGTAATTTTGTGAATTTGGACGGTAAACAAATGACAAGCAAGGCTCGCGTAAGAGGGGAATTCAAGTAAATACTGAAATTATTAAAAGAAATTTAAAGAATAGCAAAGTAAAAATCATTTGAATGAAAATGTCCTAGGCTTTATAGCAATATGGATCATATAAATGCAATACCCAGTATGTCACTCCTCGAAGAGGTCTACACGTGGTATTAGCGCACCGGTCATCATATCCATATTCTACCCTTCCCCACCCCGCTAAGGTATTTAAAACGCGTGTGTTGGTCACGAAGCATATTGCGTGTTGTTTACCCGTCCCGTTCTACAAGTACCAGAGGGTGTTTAGGACTACTAATCCTATAAGGGGAGTACTAGGCTGACCCTCAGGTTTAAAGGATAAACTCTAAGAGACAAGTAGAGGAACAATTAGGACTTGCACATATGGGGTACACATAAACAGTTATAGGGATCATATATCCCTCCACGAATAAAACATGTAAATAACACGTCTCAAACACAACTAAAGTCTTAGGTTCAGAACCTAAAGCATGGATTTCAGATATGAAAAACAACAGTAGTAAACATCATGTTTTTGATGAGTTTTAGAAAAGGAAAGGAGCAAATGACTTTAAATCCCAGTAGATTGTAGGCAAAACAGGAATTCTAAGTATAGAGACAGTAGCAAATAGAGGATTTTAATGAGTTCCAGAAAAGAGTGCATGATTGATTTTAAAACAATTTGTAATGACAGGCAGTGTATAAAAGACGATTAATCAGATTTTATCAAATATTGATCCTAAGGCTTGCCTAGGCGTCTGAATATATGTTGATTACTATTTTAAGACATAGGTGGAATGCAGATCCCTAGACTTTGATTTTAATAGACATATGATAAGAAAATGCAGATCCCATAGGCATGGTATCTAAGAATGCAAGCAGGATGTCGAGTATGAAACTAGTTTGGGTTTAAATTCAGAAAAATGTTTTCAATCATTGAAATCTATTTTTAAACGAGGTTACTTATCACACAGATGGTACAGGGGTATGGTTTCATTAAATTATTGAACCTAGCGCATGATTTCTAGGCGTTCTTTGCAGTACAGTTAACACAGGAGTCTGAATATATGTTGAAAACAAATTCCTAAAGTCACATGATATCTAATGCAAGTTCTGATAAGTACTTGTTATTATGAACCTAAACATGATTTATAGATATGAAACATGAATATGAAAAAGTAATATTATTATTAACAACCATTTCATCTAGTTATTTAACTACGAACATGATCTCTAAGTGGGAAGCAATTATAACAGCCTTTTACGGGTATTTTACCATGATTTTCTAAGTGAGTATGCATGTGATGAGATGCAGACATAAATATACCTAAGAACATTATTTCTAATGCATGGTGGATATGTCCTAAGAAGGATTTATATTGCACACAGAGGTAAAGTAAATCCTAAGCATGTTTTCTACCCAGAATTATACTAAACATGCAGAATCCCACCCATTTTCACTATCCAGCCCCAGAGTTATTTTTACACTTAATTATTACAGGCCATTGTTGCACAAATTACATGAATGAATAAGAAAATTAAGAAGTTACACTATAGGGAGCCTAACAGTAGGCCCAAGTACCAGATCCAACATGCCATATGCCAAGACCTCTTGTAACCCAGGTGTGTCATAATCTCTAAAGACCTCAGAAGATTCTGGACAGTGCCTCACACCCAGGTACCCTATCCAAGGATGAGTAAGTGCAGTGTAGAGTGCCATCCTTGTGTGTCAAAGTTCAATGGGTACTCAAGGTCCCCAAGGCAATGCTCACACGAAGGGGGCAGAACCTAGAGTCTAAGAGTAGTGATATGTGCTTGCAGTGTAAAAGAGTTGAGTTTGAAAAAGAGTAGTTTTGAAACAAAAGTTTTTGAGAATAGCTTCAAGAAAAAGTTTGTAAAACAGTTTGCAAAAGGGAGAAGAACCACACAAGTATAACCAGTAGGTAAAGAACTCATGAAAGAGCAAACACAAATATGGGTAAAGGGTTGGGGACAAGTAATTTAGATGTGAGCAGTAGAGTAAGCTTACAGATTCTCATAGTTATCACATGGTTGTCACAAAACATCATAGATAATAGAGTCGGGATTGTATAACATTCAGGTAGCATGGGAAGCAGGTTCATAACATAGGAGGTTAAGCATGAATGAAAGCATGTAACAACAATTAACAGATGAGCATGCCAGAGTCTTAGAAGGAACATGGGGGTATATTAGACTAAGAGGGAAAGGGAAAATAGTAGGAGACATGCTGATTACACAGGACTAAAGCAGTTATAGAGAATCACATGGGAAGAACAAATGGGAAAGGACACCACATAGTCATGCTAATTACATGGTAGGCAATAGAACCATACGATACAACACATAAGGAACAATAAGTAACTAAACAAGAACTGGAGCATATTGTGTATAGATGCTATAAACTAAATCAGAAACATACCAGCCGAGTAATAGTAAAGTGCAAGAGATAGCAAAGCAACAACAGTATGCAGAACAAAGAGAGCAAGAGTAGGGTAGTAATATGCAGAAGCACGGGAGCAATAGAGATGTGTATGAAAACACAGAAAGTTTAGAGCAATATACTTAGTGGTCAGTGCTCTCAAATCAGTGTGTGTTATCAGTGTAAGTGTCAGTCAAGAGTGTGTGTGTGTGTGTGTGTGTGTATTTTCGTATGAGTGTCTTTGCAAAGAGGGAAAACAGCTCTTTATATAGTTTGAAAAATGAGTAGTACATGGGTAAGGAGTGCACAAACATGGAAATAAATCGATTAACACCAATTAAGACAACTGGACTCCTTTAATTAAGGAGTCTAGTTTCAAATGGTATAGTCAAGGCAGAATGAGGAAAGAAAATCAGTCTAATAAGGCTGATTAGGGCAGAAACATTCACATAGTGCACAAATGAAACCAAGTACATAGTGGGTAATTAAGGAAAATTGAACTATAAGTTTGAAATCAGTCATGAGAATCTCGGATTCAATCACAGGAAATACCAAGTAATTAAGGAAAGCATCACACAAGTATAGAAATAATTCAAAAATTGGTGTAGACTTATAGGCAAGACATATAGGCCCATGTATTTAAGGAAAACATCACAAGCATGGGATTTTACACAAAAGAATCAACATAAATCAACCAGTAAAGAGCCAGTAGGGTAAATGTCGGAATTTTCGAGAGTTCAAACAACAATCACTTATCAACACAAAGAGGTATTCATAGAAATTAACAGGAAGAGGTCATAGCAGTAGATTAAATAGGAGTTATAGAGAATACATAGATGCATACAGTCAAATAACAAAGAACAACCCAGAATACTTAGGGTTTCACCAAGACAGTAAAAATAACATAAAATAAACAGCATGGATATAAAAAAGAATCAAAAGGAAACTGCTTTGAGCACATGGTATAGAAACCCTAGTTTTCGAAATCGCTTAAAATCAAATTTTCCGGAGAAAAACAAGAAGAAACTTTATAGCATGGTAAATATAAGACGGGTCTTAAAGAAAACCCAAAGATACAGAGGACTAGGGTTTCGTGGAACCCTAGAAAAGAGGGCAAACCTCGTGAGTGACCTCGATTCAGGCTAGGGGTACTGCAAAATTACTCAAACGGCCGGGGGGTGGCCGGAACACGGCAAGAGACTCATAGGAGGCGAGTGAACCGCTCCAGGTTCATCTGAAGAACCTAGGATGTCACTGAGGGGTTGAGAGGCGGGTATATGACCAAGAGACAGTAGAGAGCCATATATTCCGGTGAGGAAACAAGTCGGAGAAGATGAACAGGCCTCATCGGATGGGAAAAGCCAAGGAGGCTTCTAGAGATTAGCAGAAAGATAGAGAGATATGAAGAGACGAAGAGAGAGAGAGAGTGCGGAGTCTCGAAAATGAGACGGGGAAGGGGGGGTTAGGTTAGAGATATTTTAGGAAAATAGAATCTGGCTCGTTGATCTAATTTGATCAACGACTCAGATTAATTAGGGGGTTGGGCCGGGTAGAGTTATAAGGTTGGGCTGGGTTAATTGGGTTAATAAATCAAATGGGTCTGGGGTTAAAAATTGGCTAAGTTTTAAATAGGAAATAGGCCAAATACCCAATTTAAATTGAATAATTATTACAATAGCTAATAACTGCATAAAGTAAAAATTAAGACCAAATAAATGAAATTGAGACGATTAACTAGCGTAAAAATATAAAATGATCAATTACAAATTTTATAAACGATATAAACGTATACTTGTGCTATAATTGCAAAAATGCTAAAATTAGCTAAATAGTGTTGATGCTGGCTAATTTAAATAACCAAATCCTAGTAGAATTAAATAGGATTAAAAACAAGATGTTGAGTTGGAAAACACTTTGAAATTATTTATAATACGATTTATGTATAAGTATTGAATAAGAAATATCAGATACTTGGGAAAAATAAATTGATAAAAATATGAGAAATTCATAGAAAAATGGCAGTCATTATAAAAGTGATTTTGAAGGTATATATGCAAATTTTAAAATCGTTTGAGGAAAAATTGGGTATCAACACTTATCATAAAATAAATTATATTTATCATAAAAATTATCTTATCTAAGCAAATTTGTATTTAAAATAAAATGACAAATAGGATATTTTATATTTGAATCTATCTGAAGTCTAAAATTTTGAAGAAATTACGCCCTCATAGGTGTAAACAATTCTAAAGTTATTTAAGTCAGTTTAACAGAAAAGGAGCTTATCTACATTTTTTATCAAATACTGCAACAACTTATATCAATTTCAGCACTGTTATCCAAACACGTAACTGCTTATTTATTAAATCAATTTCAGCACTTAAAAATGTTTTTCAGCTACGTCAAATCAGTTAATCCAAACGGGCTCCTTCCTTACTTTCTATCTTGTCTAAGCTTGCTGGATTTTCCTCATCCGCTGTATTGAATCAAATCCTCAGTAGCCATACCGCCTATTCTTCTTCTTCTTATGCGGCCGAAACAAACTTATATAGTGAATAAATAAGAGAAATTTTCACAAACCACTATTGTTTAGTGGTTATTAGCTAGTTGTAGCTACCATTTACTATATTACTTCGTATAGCTATGTTTTCAATTTTTTTAGAGTGTATTCGATGTATTTAAGCTATTGTATCCATGAATACAATAGCAAAACTCGGCGTGAAACAGGGGATTCCAGCTAGATAATTATTGTATTCGACTATATTCAACATATTTTTAGGACTGTATTCACGATATGTATTTGTGAATATAGTAACGTAAATAACGCAAATCGTGGTCTATTCAGATGTTTTTAAACGGAAAGTGAATCAGTTAACACAATAGACTCCTAATATTACTCAAGTAACTCAATTACATCACTCATAATCTGTATTTGACGCGAAATATGCTGAATATTTTTCCTAGCCGATAAATACGACAAAACAGAGCAATTTGAATACATATGTACATTTGAATACATAAATTATATTAATTAAAAAAAGAACATATGAATACATTCATGGAATACATCGAGACAGTGAATACAATGAAATACATGAAATACATCGAGATACATTATATACAATGAAAAAAAAAGACAATGAGTGCAATGAAATACATGAAAATATATTGAAATATATTAACAGAATCTTCAAGTTGTTCAGCCCCAAACTCCGCCGTCTTTGTTCAAGAACAACCCCAATGTCGTCTCGTCGAGAGGGCCGCGATTCTGACTTGAAACGCCATTGTTCCCGTTTCGATCAAGAACCCAGTCACGTTTCGATCTGTATTTGAGAGCAGCGGTTCGCCATGAAGTACAAACACTACCAAAAGCAATGAAATCTTCCATCACTTTAACACGCTTTGCAATCATAGTAATGAGTTCGTGCGGCAATTCTGCCCAGTTCGCCATAGCAGAAGTGGATGGAAGAGGAAAGAAGTTGTAAGACGGCTTCTAGGGCAAAAATAGCAACAGGAGAATTGTAATGCTTCTAGGTCTGTAAGGCTTACAAGACAAATTAATTCGAGGGGATTTATTTAGGAGCGAAAATTTATCAACTTTAACACTTACCACAACTTTGGAGCAAATAAAATTGAAAATTTTGTGAGACAATGAAGATGAATCAGTGGAGAATCATGGTTGTATTCACGGAGAAAGACTGGCGTTGAAAGAGAGAGAGGGTGGAGAGAAATCCGGAATGAGAGAAAAAAATAATACAAAGTGTATTTTATGGCCTAAGGGTAGGAGGTGACCATAAATAGATATTTGACTATAAAAATCAAAAGGTAGCTATGGAATATAACTTTTTAAAAGAATATTTATTTAAAATAAATAAAGTATCAACATTTATTGTAGGAGGTAAAAATTCCAATAAATAATAATATCCACCGTGCAATATATATATTGGGCTTTGATATTGCCACTAGCATCTTCATATCATGTACGCATCTATTTCTTCATTACTAATTTTTGTCCAAATTTATTTTCCTAAGTTGAGGATATCATGTCTTCTTTGCCTGCCTCTTGAGAAAAAGTGAAGGCTAAGCTCTTATTAAAACCCTATTAGAAATGTCTATTACTATAAGCTTAAAGACTATTTCAAAGATGCGTCAACAGTTGACACTCAATTACATTACATATTAATGTCGGTGTCTTTGAGTAGGGATTAAGTCAGCAGGCAAAATTGTTAAAGAAGTCAAATGTACTTACTCTTAAATTTCAACGCGAAATAGGCCATCATTTTCTGTGATTGCTCTATCAGTCTACTGGTCCAGCCAATGCAACTTCATGATTATTGCCAAACTATTTTCTCACTCCACGGTTAAAATGGATTTACCCTCTAACCATATTTTTTTATATCCTGTATTCTGGCTCGAATTCGAAACATCAGAATAAGAGGGGGGAGATACTGTATCTCCATTTCAATTCATATAATTTTTTTTTTTTAAAGTTGCCCTTCGAGTAAAGAATCTCGGCGTATCTGTTATATTTCCAATGAACAAATTAAAGAAATAATAAATGTTAATATAGTTAATTTCATTATTAATTAATATCAAAATATGGGCTCCTTAATATGTATGAAACAACCAAAAAATTAATTAAAAGGGACCGGAGGGAGTATTGTTTTAAAATCTGCAATCTCATTAATTAACTGTGAAAATAGCCTCTTGCAGAAATTCATGACAGGGCCGGGGCGGCCCAAACACATGTGCGGCTAAAGCCAAGTTTAATGTGAGGCATAATTTTTTAAAAGAAAGGTATGATATATATTTTTATTTGAAGTTTATTTTTCTATCTTTTCGAGATGGAAAGTTGTTAATACATTTTTTATAATCGATTTCCTCTAATAATTCCTTTTCAATTGACAATATAGGCAATTCATTTAAACTATCTCGAGACATTGTTAATCTCATGCAAAGTTTTATCAATTATAATTTTGAAAAACTATTTTTCAGTGAGGTAATTGTTATAGAAAAACTCTACTTTTGTATGAAAAGTGTAAATATTTTACTTTTTCTAATTTGTGGGCCTATGGCAAAAGACTTACTTGGAATAATGTTAGAGTCGGCTCTGATGCATAGTAATATTGTGTACAATAGATCATTGTGGTCCGACTTTTCCCCGAATTTTACGCATTGCTGGAGTTTAGTACACCGGTACATCTAAATGTTCAACAAATATCTCACAATAAATGCTTGTATTTGATTCCTGCTTCACATCTAACCATAGCTCATCTTTCTCTTAATTCTTATGGAGAACTTTAGTCTATTATATGTTTTATTGTGTTAGTTATAAAAAAGTTATATATCTAACATAGTGTTAGAAGAGATGTCATGCAAGTAGGTTATTATGCATCCCATTTATAGCAAGTTTGATTTATATTTCCTAACAAACTCATCCATTTTCAGAATAATGTCACCTATTAATTACTTTCATTACATTTATAATTCCTTCCCTGCCCTCACCTAACTTGGAAGTCTCCCAATTTGGTAGGACCAAAAGAGTTATCAAAAGAAGTTGCAACTCTAAAAAAAAATAATGAAGACCCATCAAACCAAGAACTTATGTCTTTTAGTTTTGTGGACTTTTAAGAACTAAAATGTAACCCCTTTCTCTCAAACTAGATGATTGTGTTTTGTCTAATGTGTTAAATTTCGTATACTTACATATATAGCTAAAAATTAAATCTTGTACAATGTGAAAGCTACATTGAGACCACAATAAATCAATTAATAATATAGCATTCTTGTTAATTATAAGAAGAGAAACAGAAATAAGGAAATTTATGTTTGGCATATGAAAAAGAAAGCTAGATTAAAGTGACGAAATTAATATGTGTACAATAAGCATTACGATGAAGTGGTTGTTGTAATTCATGAGCTGTTGTTTACTTAATAGTCCGTTTAGCCAAACTGCAAAAATCAACTTATTTTGAGAAGTATTTTTTCTCAAAAGTACATTTGGTAAGAAGCACTTTGTGTGGCTAATTAAGCATTTCTGAGCAGCAATTAGGGTTTGACCAAGCTTTAAAAAATAATTTCTAAATATATTTTTCTCAAAATTATTTTTGAGATGGGGCCAATCCTCTTGATTATGCTAGAGAAAGAGAATTACACCAACATAACCCAAAAGAAGAAGAAAAAAAGGTGAAGAAGAACAATATGAAAGTGGGCAGTAATTTATGATCACGACTAATAATTAAGACAATGAACTATCACCTAATTTTGAAGGAAAAGATTACCACCTATTTAATAAGTCCGATGTGTCATTCTCATATTGAAAACGAAAATGCATTTTTGCAATAAAGAAACTTGAGAAAGGGTCGATAAGGTCTTAAATTGAGAAATAAGGGTCAAATTTGATGGTCAGAGTTAATTTCGTAGCGCTGGAGAGTGGTATTAGGTACCCCATGACATTTATCAAGTTCGATTAGCATTTTCGGTATGAACCACATGTATATTAGCCTGTTTGGATTGACTTATTTCAAGTGCTTTTAAGCTAAAATATCTTTTAAGTTATTTTATAGTGTTTGGATAAAATAAGAAGTGCTTTTAAACACTTGTTTTTAAACAAAAATGTCAAAAGCTAAAATTCCTAACTTATGACTTTTTGCTTAAAAATCACTTACAACAAGCCCATCCAAACGGCCTCTATGTGAATATTCACCAAAATTTAAATTTTTATAAATATTTTCTCGGTCTCGATTTATGTGACACTCAAATAATTTATAGCCATACAAATATCTATTATTTATTTTAGACCCCAAATATCAAATATTTTTTTTCTTCTTAAACTCCATGTCGAGTCAAATACCGCTACATCAACTGGGACAGAGAAAATAATAAAATTTGAACCCAAAATTTCTAAGTAATTTAAATATTAAATTTGTTTACCCTAGAATTTGGATAATAATTAAACTTATATTGTGGTTTTAAGGATATGTGATTTCACCCAATACCAATTGATAAATAAGAAAGTAAATGACAGAACTAAAAATAGAAATGAATCAAACCAGTGCGCGAGCTGAGCCCCAACCTCGAAATAAGGTACTCTCGAGATGATAGTATAAGAACAATTAAGATAAAATAATTCTAATGAACAGTAAGCAAGAAAGAAAGAATTGTATAGCATTTTCTCAGTGAATAATGATGTTTACACATGAATGGAACTCCTCTTTATATAGTAGATGAATCCTAATTATGGTATGTCTTAATTTACAGAAGAAAATCGTATAAAGAGCTAATTAACCGTTGCTGATTTGATCCGTTCCGAGATTCACGCCACAGTCCTCGACCAATCACGGATATCTCGCTCTTTCTGTTATTAAGCTATCCCCGATATTACTTGAAGTCTATCTTCCCCAGCTTCGATTGATACCGACCTCGATTTCGAAAGAGCCTTTAATGTCGAACTCAGTGCCTCAGCTCTTCGATGCAACGTCCTAGTCTCGATCAAATAGTGAAATCGGGTAGTCCCAATTTCTACCATATACAGATAGTCCCTCATTTCTTGGAATATAATGATAAGAAACGAATTGAGCCTTTGATTTTTCTCTGACCTTGTTAGACAATGATGTCATCCTTGTGACATAAGCGATGGAAGTGACCGAAACGTCCCGTCGGTACAGTTTCCCAAACCATTAATGAGCGTCAGTGGGCAGTCGGCCACTAGTGCCGTTGAACCGTCACCGTAAATCCATAAATAGGGCTTCTCTTCGTTGAATCAAACTTTACTTTCATCTTCATCTGTTCTTTTAAGCTTTTAACACTCTCAAGCTCTTCTCTTTCATTACTCCTTAGGTCATCACCACTAGTTTCGAACCACCAAAACTTACTATTTTCCTCTTTCTTCAACCCATATAATGGCGAAAAAATATCAAAAACTGTTCCACAAAAGGAAAAAACCTTCTTCTTCTTCACGGCCGGCCGGGGATAAAACGCCGGCAGAATCGCTCCCTGAGGAGTTAATTCATGGATCGTGCGTTCTTAAATCCGAATTTAAAACCAAGAATCCTTCATCAGTCCCTAGTCGATGTGAGCACGTATCGAGGTATATCTGCTCGATAACCATGGGATATCTCGAAAAAATAAAAAGGGATTGTAACTGGGGGGACAAAGTGGTAGAAATCCCATCCCCTAAAGAGAGCATCACTACCCACGTGAAAGGGTTTCCAAGTGTTTACACTTATCCTTTCACTTTAGCCCCCCTCGAGCCAGTCATCATTGACTTCTGCCGTCAATACTAGGTGACTTTAAGCCAAATACACCCTTCTTTTTTGTGTATAGTGTTCATGCTCCGGTTCTTCACCAACAAAGCTGAGGAGCTGTCGTTCACCCTCGAATCTTTCGAGGGTTGATCAAGATGTAACGTCGACAACCAAGGCGTTGTTCTCGAGCATCGACGAGGACAAGGACCAGGGGTGGATGGGTCGGTTCGTTCGGGTGAGGACTTGTGATCTCATTCCGAAGGAGAAAATGTTGTTTCCTGAAAAATGGAACCTGAAGCATAAGTAGCACTCTACTCGTTGGTTTTCATGTTATGTTCCATTTTTTGTTTCATTTAATAACTTCCTTCATATTGCAGTGGTTGCTTGGGTGCCTTGAGCATTCCCTAAGCTCGAGAATTGGTTCGGAAGGTGGCTTCGACTTCTTCCCATGCGTGTGATGTTGGCGCGACTTGGCAAAAGGCCGATGTGAAGCAAAGAACCGTGGTAAGTTTCTCTTTTCTCATACCTGACGCATTGACTGTACTTCTTTTTACTTACTTAGTCCTTTCTTGTGCAGTTCTGAATAGGGATGCATTTTTGAGGCCTCCTAACAATGAGGAAGAGTCTATGGCCCCGGCTTCGAAGTCGGGGGAGGAAAATAAGAGGAAGGGGACCTCGACCTCTGAGGGGGAAAACCTAGAAAGAGAGCAGCTCGGAAACCCAAGGGGGAAGTCATCCCTCTAACTATGGAGTCAGTCCAAAGGCTAAGAGAAGACAAAGAAGATGAAAATGAAGGCAGTAACTCGGCACTGGTAACCCGAGTAAGGAAGATCGTCGAGACCGCCAATTCAGCTAAACCAGTGGCGGTTGACGAGGCCCTGCCTCGTGCTGAAGAAGTTTCGGGAAAGGTCCCCGAATTATCTGAAGTCGAGGTTGTCTCGAATATACCAGGGGGGATGGTCCAGAGGCCCCTAGAGCTGAACAAAGCTCCCCGAGTGACTCTCTTGGGGCAGTGACAGCAGGTCACTCACCATCTCTGCCTGCCTTTTCCGAAGAGGCCATAAGGGATGCATAGGCCATAAAGACTCCCAAAATAGGCGGAGTCCCTGGTAGGGAGGATCCTTCTCAGGATTGCTTTACCAGGATCGAGGACACCTCTGATCTCAGTGATGCATCCAGCCTCTTTGAAGAGGCCCAATGTCTTCTGAATCGAGTAAGTATGAATTTAGTTGATGTAGCTTTCTTTCATTTTCCTTCTTTCTCTCTAACTCCTTTCTTTTTTCATACAGGCTTTCCCTAAGTCTCGGGACGAACTAAGCCAGTGTGAGGACGATCTCCAAAGGCTTTTTAGATGAGAGGAAAGCTCTCAAACTTCTCTATGGGCAGAAGGACGAGGAGATCAAGGACCTCCGAGCTGATTTGACCAGAGCCCGTAAAGAGGAAGTCTTGCTGAATGAGCAAGAAACGTCTTTCTTGAAAAACCACGAGATCGATTCAAGGGCGGAAGCTAGTGTTTCAATGTCACAGTAACAACAAAATATTGAGAGGATTGAGCTATTCCGCAAGGAGGTCGATCAAGATAAAGCTGACTGCTACAAGTGGAAGGAAGGCATGAAGCGCATTGTCGCTGAGAAGGAAACTACCCTGGCCCAGTTGTCGTCGATTTAAGCTCTGCTCCAAAGTGCGAGGGAAACGAGCTTGACTCAGGCCAAGAGGTTTGAGGAGCTCGAAGCTGAACTTGCAAAGGCCCAAGTTGAGGCCGAAAAAACGAAAGTCGAGGCTGATAAGTCGGTGGCCATATATTTGGCTGATGCTGAGGCTGCTCTAGCACAATTAAGGCGGGTTGTTGATCGAGCACAGTGGACTGCCGAGCTTTCCAAATTCCAATCCCAGAGTGAGACCCTCTAGGAGATCCACGCCCGAGGTTTCGACCTTTCTCAGGAGATAGCACATGCAAAGGTGCATGAAGATGATGCTAAGCTACTGGCTTCTTCCGATGACGATGACGATGACGAAGGAAGTAAGAGCATGTACGATAATGACGAGGGGCCCGAGGAAGAAGCTTCCCCCGAGGAGGGGGTCACCCCTGAACATAGTTAGGGCACTTGTAATTTTTCTTTTCTTTTCTTTGTGTAGGATCCTGGTCAGTCCTTTGTAAATGTTTTTGTTCATATATATAAGAATATTTCTTTTTTTAATTTCGCCTCAATTTTGACTTATGATAATTTCAATATGTTTTGTTCCTTGTAAAATATTCATGCCTTGTGAATAATATGTTTAAGACTTCGATTTTTAGGCAATTTGGCTGAATCAAACTAATGCTGCCTTAATAGTCGAGTGAGTTTTATATCGAACTCGAAATAGTAAAACCCTTATGTTTGAGTTTAGTGAGAATGGATTCTCGAACTCAAAAATATAATGGCCATTAGGCTCTTGAATCAGGCCGATATGGCCTCAGAAGAATGGATTTTCCCCTTTTCGGCTTAGAGATTTTTACAAATAGGAATTTCGTTATTCCTTAGCATGAAGTTTTTACCCATTGGGTTTTTTGAGGGTTTAATATTTATCGAAACCCTTTGATTTTTATGCCTTAGAACAAATTTATATTTAAACAGTTTGATACCTCTTAAGGTTTCTCGAGGGCTGATATTATTGAAGCCCTTTGATTATATTACCGAGGGTAGCCTTTTTTTAACTGTTTTTCAAAAGAATTCAAAGTCATGTTTTTATTGCGGAATTAGGACGTCTCCGAGCTGCGTTAGTTTGGCTGTAGCCTTTGGGTATGCCTCTTGGGATAATTTTCCCTATAACACTTCGAACTTGTTCAAAGTGTTAGTCCCCGAGTATGGTGGCCTTGGCCTATAAAATCGAGGGTTGCTTCTTTGAGGTCTTATGGTCTCGAAGTTTGTCTGTTCGAACATGCCAATTTTTTTACGGTAGTCCTCGAGTATAGGGTTAATCGTTCGAAGTGGATTTGTACTTGACCCTTGAGTAGTGTTCACAAGAAATCATAAGTATGGAACTTGTAAAGTAGAAATTTCATTAAGGCCCTTAAGAAAGAGGCTTAAGTCATCGATGGAAATCCGATAACGCTTTTCTTTTTGCTCCGCGAGCAAGGAGCGAGCTAAGTAAATCTTACCTGAAAATGAGTGAGATTCGATTATTTTTCTTTTGTAGTTTTTGTTTTGTCACTTTTTTCCTTCTTCTCGATGATCCCAAAACTTCACATAATACGTATCATTAATTTCTCATCTCAATTGTTTTTCAATTTCTAAACAACTATCGTTTGTGAATGTAGGTTGTGTCGGGGATATATTGTGGCTAGTAAGTCATTTCGTTTGCATTATATTCATAGGACATCTGGTAAGGAAAAGTACTCCTTTCAATATTTCATACATGCATACATATTTTTCCATTAGGGCTCGAGTAATCTATACGGACACGGTTCATTCGACCGCTTGACCCATTACAAAGTTTTCCTATCGAGACTCTGTTGACATGAAGTATTTTTCTTGAAAATATAACATCCGAGGGTGATGCCCCCCCCAGTATTCGAGGTTGATTGTAAAGAAACCTCAAATACTCTAAGTCAGCACGAACAATGGTTGCCTCGTTAAAAACCTTGCTGGAAAAATCCATTTGGGATAAAAACTCGTCGAAGGGAAAAAGAGTGCAACGCGTGCTTTAAGATTTTGATATCTTCCTTCTTGAAGAGAACTTCGATACCTTTGCTCGAACACCTGAAAATAAGTTAGTGTAAAACGTAAATGGAAAAGGAGAAAGTCATACCTTAACAATGATATCATTTGAGGAGTGATATTTTCCAATTATTTGGTAGTTTCTCGTCGTTTATCGTGCCAAGCTTGTAGGATCCCTTTCCGACGATATCGAGTACTTGATATGGTCCTTCCCAATTTGTCCGAGTTTTCATTCGTTAGGGTCTCGAGTATTGAGGATTACTAAGGAGACCGGTGTTGGCCCCGTACTGGATTTTGACATTGTTTGATATGCCCAAAGGACTCCGGGTAGAATTTCTCTCCATTTTCCCTTGGCGTCGTTCAACCTTTTCTTCAAGTTCTTAATGATGGTCTTGTTTGTCGATTCGGCCTGTCCGTTTCCGCTAGGATGATACGGTTTCAATAATATCCTTTTTATTTTGTGATCTTTGAGAAACTTTGTTATTTTGCTACCGATGAATTATTTTCCATTATCGCATACAATCTCGGCAGGTATCCCGAATCGGCATGTGATGTGATCCTAGATGAAGCCTATAACTTCTTTTTCCTGACTTTCTTGAAAGACTTTCTCTTTAACCCATTTAGAGAAATATTCAATCATAAATAAAATTAACTTAGCTTTACATGGCGTCAATGGCAGAAGGTCGACGATAACCATCCCCTATTTCATAAATGGCCATGGGGACATGACTGAATGAAGTTTCTCTCCGAGCTGGTGGATCATTGGTGCATACCTTTGACACTAATCACATTTTCTAACGGATTCTTTAGTGTCTTTCTCTATACTAGACCAATAGTACCCCGCTATGATGATTTTGTGAACTAGTGATTCAGCATTAGAGTGGTCCCCGCAAGTACCCTCATGAACTTCTCGTAGGACATAATTGTTGTCCCCTGGTCCCAAGCATATCACCAACGGTCCATCGAACATCCTCTTGTGTAATGTTCCATCCTCAGCCAATGTGAATCGAGCATCTTTTGTTCGTAGAGTCTTTGATTCCTTAGGGTTCGGGGGGAGTTTTCCGTTTTTCAAATCAATATATTTATTCCTCCAATACCAGGTTAGGCTCGTGGATTTTATTTCAGCATGGCCTTCTTCGATCATTGACTTCGAGAGTTGTACGACAGTCCCCGAGTTGATTTCGTCGTCTTCAACTGATGATCCCAGGTTTGCAAGGGCATCAACCTCGCTATTTTGCTCTCGAGGTACATGCTACAAAGTCCATTCCCTAAAACAATGTAACGTCATATGTAATTTATCCAAATACCTTTGCATTCTATCCTCTCGAACCTCGAAGATTCTGTTGACTTGGTTTACCACCAGTAGGGAGTCGCATTTGGCTTCGATGACCTCTGCTCCCAAGATTTTAGCTAGTTCGAGACCTGCAATCATGGCCTTGTACTCGGCCTCATTGTTAGTCAACTTAGAAGTTTTAATAGATTGCCTAATTGTGTTGCTCGTGGGAGGCTTTAAAACGCTGCCTAACCCAGACCCTTTCACATTCAAACCGCCGACTGTAAAAAGGGTCCACACCCTCGATGATGTACCCGATTTAAACAAAAGTTCCCTTTCGACCTCAAGTACTGGCGTGAAGTCGGCCACAAAATTTGCTAAAATTTGAGACTTGTGGCCGTTAGGGGTTGATATTCGATATCATACCCACTGAGTTCGACGGCCCATTTGGCCAATCGGCCCCGACAGTTCGGGCTTATGTAAAACATTACGAAGAGGGTAAGTGGTTACCACACATATTGGGTGACATTGAAAATATGGTTTTAGCTTCCTAGAGGCGCTTATTAGAGCAAGTGCAACTTTTTCTAAGTGTGGGTATCGAGTTTCTACCTTGCCTAAAGTTCGACTTACATAATACACGGGAAATTGCGTACCTTGCTCTTCTCTAACTAGGACACCACTTACCGCAACTTATGAGACTGATAAGTTTAAGTAGAGCTTTTCATCTTCTTTTGGGGTATGAAGCAATGGTGGACTCGAGAAGTACCGTTTTAATTCTTCTAACACCTGTTGGTACTCCGGGGTCCAGGAGAAATTGTATTTTTTAGTAGTGAGAAGAACCTATGACTTTGATCTGACCAACTCGAGATGAATCGTCCTAAGGCGGCTATCCGCCCTGTCAGCCTTTGCATGACTTTAACGTTGTTCACGATTGTGATGTCCTTGATAGCCTTGATTTTATCGGGTTTGATCTCGATCCCCCGATTTGACACCATAAAGCCGAGGAACTTGCCCGAACCGACCTCGAAAGCACATTTCTCGGGGTTGAGCTTCATGTTATATTTTCTCAGAATCTTGAAGGTTTCCTGCAAATGTGTCAAATGGTCCTCTGCACGCAGGGACTTAACTAGCATATCGTCAATATATACCTCCATTGACTTACCTATTTTTTCTTTGAACATTTTATTTACTAGGCGTTGGTAGGTAGCACCAGCATTTTTTAGCCCAAAAGGCATTACGTTATAACAATGTGTGCCATACTTAGTGATGAATGAAGTCTTTTCCTAATCTTCCGGGTTCATTTGAATTTGATTGTACCTAGAGTAGGCGTCGATAAAACTAAGGATCTCGTGGCCGACCATTGCATTGATCATACGATCAATGTTAGGCAGAGGAAAAGAATCTTTGGGGCATGCTTTGTTTAAATCTTTATAATCTACACACATCCTAAGTTTGTTCCCCTTTTTAGGAACTACAACTATGTTTGCTAACCATTCAGGATATTTTACTTCCCGAATGGATCCTATTTTGAGAAGTTTAGTTACCTGGTCCTTGATGAATGCATGTTTTACCTCGGACTAGGGCCTTCTCTTTTGTTTCACTGGCCTGAACTTCGGGTCCAAACTCAATCGATGTGTTGTTATTTCTGGTGGGATCCCTGTCATATCCAAGTGGGAGCAAGCAAAACAATCCATGTTATTAATAAGAAATTTAATGAGTTTCTTCCGAAGCTCGGGGGTTAACCCCGTACCCACGTATACCTTTCGATCGGGAAGGTACTCGATCAGTATAACCTGTTCCATCTCCTCGACTGTTGGTTTGGTGGCATCGGAATCTTCAGGAATAATGAAGGATCGAGGGATCCAATAATCGTCGTCTTCCTCTTCGATTCCCTACTTTTCCGACTGAGACGGGGCTGGTGACTGTGGTTTCTATTTGGTCTCCTGTTTTCCTTTGACCTCTGATCCCTTTGTTGTCGAAAGCGCCGATATCGGTATTACCTCGTCGACTGTGAACATTTCTTTTGCAGCATGTTTCTCTCTATATACCGTTTTCACTCCGTCCGGTGTTGGGAATTTCATCATTTGGTGGAGAGTCGAAGAGACTGCCCTCATATTTTGAATCACGGCCTCCCGAGTAGGGCGTTGTATCTCATGTCGCCCTCGATTACATGGAACTTGGTTTCTTGAATAGTTCCATGTATGTTCACCGGTAGAATTATCTCTCCTTTAGTTGTTTCGCTAGCCATGTTGAAACCATTCAGGACCCTAGTTGCGGGTACAATTCGATCTTGCAGGCCGAGTTGCTCCATGACCCTCCATCGGATGATATTTTCCGAGCTACCTGGATCCACTAAAACACGCTTAACTTGAATTTTATTCATAAAGATAGAAATTACTAGAGAGTCGTTGTGAGATTGAGAAATTCCTTCCGCTTCCTCATCGTTGAACGATACGGTGCCTTCTGGAACATAATCTCGGGTCTGTTTTTCCCTAGTAATTGATACTTTGGTGATTTTGAACATGGGACTTTGCGGGATATCGACCCCGCCGATGATCATATGTATCACATGTTGTGGCTCCTTCTATTCATTTTTTCTGTTGGCGTCCCTCTCTCTAAAATGGTTCTTGGCTCGATCACTTAAGAACTCTCAAAGGCGACCCTCATTGAAGAGATGGTCTACCTCTTCTCTTAGTTACCTACAATCCTCGGTTTTGTGGCCATGTGTGCCGTTATACTTGCACATCATATTAGGATTTCTTTGGGAAGGATCAACTTGTATGGGTATGGGCCACCTAGTATCTTTGATTCTCCCAATTGCCGATACAATACCTAATGCGTCGATATTGGAGTTATACTCCGATAATTGGGATGCCTCTGTGGGATCGGCGTGCTTATCAAAACCACTTTTGCTCATAAATCCCTAAGAACTCTGTCCTCGATCACTCCTTCGATGGTTTCTGTTAGAATTGCGTCCGGTGCCGTCGTTCCTGCGATCTGTGATATATGGCTGATATCGGTCCTTGTTCGACCAAAGTTCCCTATCAATATCCCTCTAATTTCTGCCTGCGGACCTGTTCGGATATACATAACCGGAAGGAGTTCCCAATTGATCATCCTTGACTCCGATTTTCGATTGGTACCGATTATGTACATCGGCCCAGGTCACCGCCGGATATTCGATCAAGTTTTGCTTCAGTTGACGTGATGCTATCGAACTTCGTTCATTCAACCCCTGAGTGAAAGCTTGAACAACCTAATCATCTGTGACCGGTGGTAATTCCATGTGTTCCATTTGGAATCGAGACACGAACTTGCTAAGCATTTCATTATCCTTCTACTTTACTTTGAAAAGGTCTGATTTCCTCGTCGCAACCTTTATGGCCCCTGCATGTGCCTTTACGAAATAATCCGCAAGCATGGCGAATGAGTCAATGGAATTTGGCGGTAGATTATGATACCAAATTATTTCCCCCATCGATAGAGTCTCTCCTAACTACTTCAATAGAACAGATTCGATCTCATCATCTTCCAAATCGTTACCTTTGATAGCGCATGTATAAGAGGTGACATGCTCGTTCGGATTGGTGGTCCCATTATACTTAGGGATATCTGTCATACAAAATTTCTTGGGAATAGGCTTTGGAGCCGCACTTGGAGGGAACGACTTATGTACAAATTTCTTTGAATCCATTCCTTTCAAAATTGGCGGTGCCCCCAGTATCTGATCGACCCGGTAGTTGTACATTTTGACTTTCTTATCATTTGCCTCAATTTTCTTCTCTTCCGATTCAATTCGTTTGGTGAGCTCCTCGAGCATCTTCATTATTGCGGGGTCAGACTCTGATTCACTAGTATTCGACCTTTTTGGTACTGGCTCTGTTCTGCGGGCGGCTTCCGGTTCGACCCCACTCGGAGTTCGATGTTGGTTTTGTAGTTGTTCAATAGCGGCTTGTTGATCCTGTAGCATCTCGAATATCACTTGGATACTGACTCCTCCATTTCCTCCACCCTGCATATCTCGACCACAATATCGACCTCCTTTGCGTACGCTCCCTTCGGTGTCTGCGCCCAGATTCGCATTCAGAGCGATATGTGAATTGACGTCGACTGAGTTGGCAACCGGTCCTCCCTCGAGATCAACTTGTGGAATATCGACCCTTGGAGCAATTACATTGTCATTTCCCCCGTGGAATCAGAGTCCATTGTCACCATGTGTGGGTGTTATTTGTGAGTTTGACATATTTTTAACCTGAAAATAAAAATACTTGACAAGAACAAGCGTAAAGTAGTGTGTGTTACCGGAATCAATATTGAATAATCACTATTATCCTTAGCCCCACAGTGGGCGCCAAACTGTTTACCCTAAAATTTGAATAACAATTAAACTTATATTGTGGTTTTAAGGATATGTGATTTTACCCAATACTAATTGATAAATAAGAAAGTAAGTGACAGAATTAAAAATAGAAATGAATCAAACCAGTGTGCGAACTGAGCCCCAACCTCGAAATAAGGTACTCTCGAGATGATAGTATAAGAACATTTAAGATAAAATAATTCTGATGAACAATAAGCAAGAAAGAAAGAATTGTATAGCGTTTTGTCAGTGAATAATGATGTTTACAAATGACTGGAACTCCTCTTTATATAGTAGAGGAATCCTAATTATGGTATATTTCTATTTACAAAAGAAAATCATATAAACAGCTAATTAATCGTTGTTGATTTGATCCGTTCCGAGATTCACGCCACGATCCTCGACCAATCACGGATATCTCGCTCTTTCTATTATTAAGCTATCTCCGATATTACTTGAAGTCTATCTTCCCCAGCTTCAATTGATACCGACCTCGATCTCGAACTCAGTGTCTCAACTCTTCGATGTAACGTCCTAGTATCGATCAAATAGTAAAATCGGGTAGCCCCGATTTCTACCGTATACAGAATCATTAGTTAAATCTTAACCCGTCATTGAGCATAAATAGAATGAGTTCGCTCGTATGAGCTTACTCATATTGGCGGGCACAACACGAATAAAGGGGAAAGGTTGTGGTAGATTAGCAACCAGCACAAAAAAAATATTACCCTTTATTAAATACTATCTCATAGTGAAAAAATATATTTTGATTATATTACCCTTTATTAAAATTTGCATATTTTTAACTTGATACACTTAGTTATATAAATAAGGGTAAATTTTAAAAAGATAAAATTAATTCCTTCTCGATTAGGTAAAAAGACACATATTTTGGATAAAAATAAAAAAAATAAAAAAATCATTTATTATGAATCAAGGGAGTAATTCATAATTAATCATGATTTTATTTCACAAAAGAACAAAAGAAGGGAAAAAGACAGAGAAATTGTAGTAGCACTAAAAGCATATGGTCAAAATTCAAAGATCAATACGAAGTACAAAAGTGAAATAAAGCAATAGGAAAGCATGCCACCTTGTTTCTTTGTCTTTGTTGTAGACTGTAAAGGCGTTTTTATACTAACGTTCTCTTCCCACTTTTCAAGAGCTTCGACACAACAGACAAACAGTAATGTCACTACGTTTTTCCTGGATCCATATAGATTGGACCATTTTCTACTCCCCTTTATTTTCCATTATACTTCTATGATTTCTTCTATCACTTTTTCCTTCTTCCTCCTGCACGTCATCATCATCATCTGTATGTGTTTGTTTCTTTTCCTTTAGTTATTGTATAGTATCATCAATTTCTTAAATAGAGATTTTGAATTTCATTTCTAAAATAAACAAGAAATTTTTAGTAGGCAACGTTTCCCTTTAAAATGAACACTAAGCTCAAATTGATGATTAAACAGAAAAAGAGAAAATTATTGAGTAGTGGTCGTATCTTATAGGTTGGTATTTGTCATTCTCAAGAAAATGGTCTAAAGAGGCAAAGGATACTTCGTGGAGTCCTCTTTCGTTTATTGGAGTCTGATTCCGATTTGTGGGCCTTTATTCCCAACGTGCCACCACCAACAAGTGCTCTCGGATTTTCAAGAATAACATTCAAAATATTATCCCTTCTCGAAGAGAGGTTGAGTAAGAAGTATGAAAATGACATAGATTAAGGGGTCGTTTGACAGGATATTGTATGGGTCAAAATTATGCCAAGTTTAGCGAATGCAAACGGACAAGCTGTGGTCGAGGTCGAGCACGGTCCAGTGGTGAGGAGTTGCCGAGAGAGACCAATATCGAGGTCGAGTAAAGAATAAAGGGCAACAACATTTAAGATAGTCTTAAAATTGTGGAAAGGAGTATTTCATTGAATATTCCTCCAACCGTACTTTTTTAGAGTTTTCTAGGAATATCCCTTATAAATAGGAAGAGATAGGGAACAAAGAGATGATCTTCACTTTTCTAATAAGAACATCTTGTAAAGGGTTGACTATCAAGAATATATAAAAAGCTTGTCTTGTCTCCGCATTTTGATTCCATTGTTCAATATACCTTTTTTTACTCACAAGATCCAAGAATACTTTGTCCATCTTCATAGTCTATTGTCACACGTTGTTGTCAGAAGAAGGAATCATCCAACTCATTCAACATTTGAGTGACAAATTCTTTCTTATTAAATTTAATGTCATTTGTCACATTTATTGCATGTTTTTATCATCATATTCATTGACAATCATTGAGCATTTACTTTGTATTCACTGATCTGGACACGGTCTCATACCATCGAAATATTCAAACATCAGGTCTAGGATTAATTTTATTTAACTGGGATTCACCCATTATCTTCTTATTAAATTGGTTTAACAAAAAGGCTTGAAACGTTTTGGTCAAATACTTTGGCGTCGTCTGTGGGGACTTCCTAGTTAAAATTTTAGTTTCTCCTAGATGTAAAAAAACAAAAACAACGACAAAGCTTTCTTTTTCTTGCTTGCACAAACTAACAATGGCAGGGAAAGGAGAGGAAAGATTGAAGCAGTGGCGGACGTCACTACTAACCTCCCAAGAACCATTGACGAGGTTAACAGGAAAGAACGTGATGCCGAGCGCCTCACCCAAGCGAAGTGACTCACCTCCCCCTCATGGTAACCACTTCTCATGAGAAGGGAGCCTTTACGTCTACGATTGGAGGCGTGGATAACAATTACACTAAACAATATACTCGACAAATCCGTTCAAGCGGCGAGTAGGAACACCGCACGAATTGACACCACAATGACCATCAACGAGCAACACGCCCCTCACCCAACAGGTATCACTCAAACTTTTGTTGCTGCAGGTAACGACGTCCTCGCAGCTATTCTGAGAAAAATGAAAGAAATGGAGAACGAGAATAAAGCACTCCGCGACCAAATGAGGGAACACCAAGAAAGGGTTAATCAGATACCGGGTGCGTCGAATCTTCTTCCAAAATGGGACATCGGCCGGTTCGTAGAACAACCTTAGAGCGAGGAGGCAGCTCCACATGCCATACCCAAAACCGTCAAAATTCCACCATATTTAAAAATATACGACGGCACAACGGACCTTGAAGACCACATCATTCATTACATCACCGCGGTAAAAGGCAACAACCTCTCGAAAGAACATGTACCGTCGGTGCTGCTGAAGAAGTTCGGCGAAACCCTAACAGGGGGAGCCTTAACATGGTACTCACAATTACCAGCACGTTCCATAATAACGTTCAAGGAAATGGCCGACAAGTTTGTCACCGCCCATTCCGGGGCCAGAAGCCAGGGTGAATGATATATTCGCCATCAGAGAATCGCCTGGCGAAGGGCTCAAGGACTTTCTCGCCCGGTTCAGCAGAGTGAGAATGAGCCTGATGAACATGTCAGGGGGAATGGCGGTAGTGGCTTTCTAGAATGGGTTAAATAGGAACGGGTCGAGGGCGACCAGAAAACTATTAAGTAGACTCATGAAATACCCTCCCACCACCTAGGAAGAAATACACAACGCTTACTGTGCTGAGGTGAGAGCGGACGAGGACGACCTCAACGGTCCAACTCAACGGTTAACATCAGTCCAAATGGAATCGAGGAAAGATCGCCAGAATGACAGCCGAAGAGATCACGTAGGTCCACGCCTCAATCGCGAAAGACACCAACTGTACATCAGAATGGCCATCCCACTGCCTCCCTGCCAAGCCGATGGCCCGTCCAGGCCATAGACGGGGACTCACCAAAACGAAAGAAGTATGCCTCCATTTTTGTCTTCTCATAATTTTTGTGTTTCTTTTTCAGAAATAGTTTACGCCCTAGAAAAGCTCGACCCCAAGGTGAAATAGACACAAAAGATGAAGTCCGACCCAAACTCTAAAAAGTCGAATTCCCTCTGCGAGTTCCATCAGGAACGAAGCCATAAGACCGTGAATTGCATAGCCTTATGGCAAAAGGTAGTGAACATGCTCCACCAAGGACACTTAAGGGAGCTGAAGAGCGACCGAGGAAGAGAAAATTTTCCCCGTGGACGAGAATAACATCAAGGCCTCCCAAAGCCACCCTCCCCAACCCGCACCATCCAAATGATCATCAACGGAGGAAACGAAGCAACAATCAACCATGTGAAATTCACCACCACCCAAAAATTGAAGCGGTCGATCACCCATGAACAATATGATGACCTCGAAGAAAGTATCATCTTCGATAATTCGGATACCCACAGTTTGACCTTTCCTCATTTCGATGCCCTTGTCATTACTTTACGAATTTTAGATACCGATGTAAAAAGAATCATGGTAGATGACGAAAGCAGCGCGTGTATTATCTACCCCAGAGTTTTCACACAAATGAGACTCGAGGTTAAGATAGTACCACGTTGAATAACACTAACAAGTTTTAACAATGTAGTTGAACGGACCTTTGGAGAGATCATATTGCCCGTTCTGGCCGGGGGCGTCACCCTGGAAATAACATTCCACATCCTGAATCAAGACACAACCTACAACGCCATTATAGGAAGACCCTGGATACACGCCATGAGGGCTATCCCGTCTAGCCTGTATCAGGTCATCAAGTTCCCTACCCCATGGGGAGTGTTCAGCATCTGCGGCGAACATCATGGTGAGTGCATGAATAACAACTAGCATTGATTTATTGATTCTAAGAAAGGATTCCTAAATTACATTTCAGAACATGTTGACAGAATCACATAATAGTAATTTTGTTGCTATCATTAACCCTATAATTAGGATTTCTAAGCGACATTTCAGAACAGGTAGACATGAGCAGGATATCATGACAACCATTTTTGTTGTTGTTATTCACCCTATAGACATGATTTCTAAGCGTAATGAGATGCTGAAATCCTAAGTAACATGATATGCATGGCATGTTTGGCATGTTGTACCTAAACATGGTTGTTATTGCACATATAGAAAAGTAAACCTAGAAACATGATCTCTACCCTTAATTATAATACAGTATGCAAATCACCCACCCATTTTCACTATCCAAACCCTAGAGTTGTCTTTAAAAATAATTATTACAGGCCTATGAATATGAATTACATAATTAAAAGTAAGAAAAGAAGAAGTTAACTATAGGGAGCCTTCATAATATGCCCAAGTTTCCAGGTCCTCAGTGCCATGTATTGTTTCACAACCTTTATCATAATCCGCGTGTGTCAGAGTTCCCTAAGGACCTCAAGGGCTCCCGGGTAGTGCTCACATCCAGATTTCATAGCCAAGATAGAGTAAGTTTAGTGTGGAAAGGGCAGCTCTTGTGTGTCAAAGTTCAGAAGGAGCTCAAGGTCCCAAAGAAATGCTCACACAAAAGGGGCAGAACCTAGTAATCTAAGAGTAAAGTGAGAGTTCTCAACATAGTTTTGGAAGAGTTTAAGTAAGAAAACAATTTTCTTTTGAAAAGAAAGACTCAAATGAAATAGTTGTTTTTTAAAGAAATAGGAGAGAGAGTTATCTTAGTAAAATAGATTTGAGAAGAGCAGGGTAACAGACCATCCTCAAAATCAAATAGGTTCAATCCTCACACATGGAACAAAGAACCAAGACATGTTCAACACCCAAACTTTCACACAGGGGTATCAGGGATTGGGGACACATAGATCACAAAATGACAAGCGTGTAGTAGGTAGCATATAATCAGGAATTTCTAGGGATTCAGGGGATTGGAGACACAGTAGAGCATGGGTTTATCATAACAAGACCAAGTATAGTAGAGTCTACCAAGCATAAGCGGAAAGGTTCAGATGAAGGCAGGTTTGGAACACACAAGGGCATGCTAACAAATAAGGCAGAACTGGACCTACTAGATGGAATCCGAGATACTAGTTACATGTGGAACAACAAAATAGTAAGTAGAAAAAAAAAACAGTTGAGGAACACAATGAATTGCACTAGTAATATAAACATATTGGTTTGAGAACTAAAATCTGAATTAGAACATACTAGTAGGGTGCAGAAAGCAGTAACGCAAAAAGCAGAAGATAGGAGATGCACAGTAGTTAGCCTTGGCTTGCAGCCGGCTAACTCAAAGTAGTAGCAAGTAGCACTGAAGAGAGAATAGAGAGCACGTTTAGTTGTGAGAGAGAGTAGCACAGTTTTTAGTTCGTGTTTGTGTGTGTCTAAGACTGTTAATGAGAGTAGTATATATAGTGGTTTGAAGCTAGGTAAAATAAGGTAATACTTAGACTGCCCAGTAGTTATGGAACTCAAAGAATCAATTAGATATAAAATCAGTGCAAGTACTCCCTTAATTAAGGGAGTTAGTTTCAAACGTTCATAATATGTAGTAAGTAAGGAAAGGAATCGTGTACAACAAATAAGGAAAGATTTCTAATATAGTAAACACAGAGTAGAAAATTGGGGTCAGGTTCTTATGGTTTCAATCAAGTCAATATTGTGGGAATCAATTGAGAGTAAAATCAGTCATGTAACAAGGCAAGAAATAACTAAAGGTCGGAAATTAGTAAAGATACTATCACAGGAAATCAATTAAAGGAAATCAATCACAGGAATTTAGGGATTCAAATAGGAGTAGTACTGATTTAGGAATCAACACAGGTTATACGGAGTAAACACACAATGGGAGAGAATCATAAACCCTAGTAATTAAACTAGGGTAAAATCACACGGAACTAGGGGTTTACATAGAGCATGACATGAATAACTGAATACGCATTATACAAGCAGGGAAAAGTAAAGATTCAGAGGTATTGATGAACAAAATAGAGTAAAACCACAGAGTAACCATGAGTAATAGCAACTAGAAACCCTAACAAGCAACATGGGGTAAAAACCACATAAGTCAAGAATTCACATAGAGCATGGCCTAATTAAATGGAGTAGATGTTAATACAAGTAAGAGAAGTGAGGTTTCAGCAATAGTGATGAACAAAACAGAGTAGAATCACATAATAGGCAGGAAAACATAGGGCAAAATCACATAATCGTAGAACGTTCATAAGGAATATACAGATTAATTGAACACAGTACCAGAGACGAACTCAGAACCTTAAGAAAAATTAGGGTTTTCAACATAGTAAATCGGATAGAGGAGAAGCTTAAAATAAACCATTAAAACATAGTAGAAACCTTAGGATAATACTAAAAGTCATAAAAAATCATTTTAAAAAAGGGATCATGAAACCCTAGTTTGAAAACGAAGAGCTATTTTAGGAAAAATCGGAGAATATTTGGGGAAAACAACAATGAACTCATAGCATGCATAGATCTAAAACAGATCTAAAGAAAAATCGGAAAATCTTAGGTGTTAGGGTTTCAGAGAACCCAGATAAAATAAGAAACCTTAAAAATGTCACCGGCTTTAGCCGGAAAAGTCATAGATCTTACTCAAACGGTCGGAGGTGGTCGGAAAATGGCATGAGGGACCATGGGAGGAGTTGAACCGCTCCAGGTTCACATGAGAACCTTAGGATAGCATCAAACCGACATGGGGTGAAGCGGGGGCCAGGAGATGATGAGAGACCATGGTTTCCGGCGAGGGAAGTGGCCGAAGAAGGTGGATAGTGGCCATCGGAGAGGAGGAGACGAAAAGGTTCTAGAGNAGAGATGATGAGAGGCCATGGTTTCCGGCGAGGGGAAGTGACTGAAGAAGGTGGACAGTGTCCATCGGATATGAAGAGACGGGAAGGTTCTAGAGAGAACCTGGAGATAGAGAGAGAGTAGAGAGATGAGTGTGAGGGGAGTGAATGAGAGACAGGGGTAGTCGTTAGGTCTTAATTTGGTAAGAGTGAATCTGGACCGTTGATCTAATTTGATCAACGGTCCAGATTACACACAGGATTGGGTCGGGTAGGCTTAGAGATTGGGCTTGGGCCGTTTTGGGCTAACTTAAATGGGTTAGGACCAGATTTGATTTAGGCTAGATTTTAAATAAAAATTGGCTACTTATTAAATACCCAATTAAATAGATAAATGATTAATGAATTAGATAAATATGAAATTAAGGCTAAATAGGTGAAATTAAGGTAATTAGCTAGTATTTAAAATATAGAATGACTGATTATTGAATTAAAATAGCATAAAATGTACAATTAGGCTATAATTGCACAATTATTGTAATTATAGCCAAATAATGCCCAATTGGTTAATTTGTGAAATAACTAAATCCTAATAGGATTAAAAATGATATATAGAGCTAAGAAATATTTTAAAATTTTTTGTAATGCAATTTATAAATAATTATTGGATGTAAAGTATTGAATAAATTAGAAAATAAATTGATAATAATGTGGAAAATTATGGAAAATACCAGTTATTATAAAAAAAGTGATTTTAAAGGTATATACGCAAATTAAAAATAATTTGAGGAAAAATTAGGTATCAACAACGCCAACGTAGGAAATGTACATTCGATCTCGCTCGAATTGTTTTCCAAGTCTACATTCGACCTCGTTCGAATCAACTTATATTCGGCCTCGTTTGAATTACACAAGAAATGTACATTCAACCTCGCTTGAATTATTTTCCAAGTCTATATTCAACCTCGCTCGAATTATTTTCCAAGTCTACATTTGATCTCCTTCGAATCGACCTACGTTCGACCTCTTTCTAATCGACTTACATTCGACACAGGAAATGTACATTCGACCTCGCTCGAATCATATTCCAAGTCTACATTCGACCTCGTTTGAATCGACTTACATTCGACCTCATTCGAATTGACTTACATTCAACCTCGTTCGAATAACACGGGAAATGTACATTCGACCTCGCTCGAATTATTTTCCATAGTCTGCTTTCGACGATGTTCGACCTGACTTACATTCGATCTCATTTGAACTAACCTACATTAGACCAACTGAATGTGAGGGACTTTTTACAAAAGGAGACATTCACGAAAAAGCAAAAAAGAGCCGAAAATACACAGCAAAAGATAATTGTTTCGTTCTAATCATTCCATTCCAACACATCTTATAAAGAGCTTAAAAGACACCCCCACAAAAAAACAGCGGAACACAAAAACAAACGAAAACCAAGTACAAAGACTTCACACCGCATCGTCCCCACCATCACCAACGTCACCTCATACGCATCTTCGTACCAAGGATCGGAGGCAAACCCGTCTAAGGCATCTTCATCATCGTCCACGCCGGGCGTTACAGGATCATAACCACAGGCATCACGAGCTGCGTGCCTTGACATGAGCATCCTCGAACTCTGCCTCAGAAACCTTTCCTGTCGTCATCAGAGCCATATATATGTCAAGTTGGGCCTCATCGTGAACCCACCTTTCATACAACTCCCGCGACACACTGGGATCGACAGAAGCATGAGAAGTGGATGGATGGTCCTGTTGTTTCGCCTTTTCGGCTTTTAGGGCAGCAATCTGCTTGTTCAAGTCAGACAACTCCAACTCTAAACCCCCTGTCCGTTCTTTAAACCTCGCCTCTTTGAGCGTCGTAGTTTTTGCCTCATTAGCTCGCTCTGACCTGCAAACACGGAGGGTACCCTCTAGTGCAGCCGCCTCCTCTACGGCAGCCATTCTGTCTCTCTCAACTCGATCTAACTCTTCAATCCTAGCACTCAACTCACCCCTTAAGCCGATGGCCCTAGCTTTGCTCTGCTCGAGATCGACCCTTAAGGACGCTACCTGAGCCTGAAGGTCAGCATTCTCGGCCATCACTCCCTTGCTCACCTCGAGATCATATTCCTTAGATCTCAGTGCCCCCTCAAGCACGCTGCACCTGCCGATGGCCCTCATAAGATCCCCATCCTTCTCCCTCAGATCCTCATCTTTCTGCTTGAGCTCATCCCGAAATGTCTGAATTGGCCGTCCTCTCCAAGTACGTTGACCAGCGTTCGGTGCTTAAAACGGTACTCTTTGTACTTGGATTCCATGTTCTTAAAGAGGGATGTCCTTTTCTCTTCCCGCCGATCACGCTCAATCCTCAAGATGAGGGTCTAACGTACAAAAGAAGACGGTTTAGCGGGGGTAAACAACACATAAGAAGGGAACTAACTTAAAACGGGGAAAGTAAACATACTCGCAGGGCCATGCCAAATATGCCCAATGACAGATCCGCCTCCAGCGTCTGCATCGTCCTATTCTCAAAGTTCGCGCACAAAGGAGCGAAGGCCGGAACCACCCGTTCCGCGTTAACCAAAAGGTTATAATCTATAGGGATGACTATGTTCCGATTAGGCCCCTTCGTCCTTATTTCCATTCGGGTGAACCTCTCCCTAAAAGCCCGTACGTCCTCGGGGTCAATATCGGAGCCCGAACCATCATATTTCACGAGGACGGTTTTATCTCTCCCATCCGCTAATGATGAGCCGACTTCGGCTGTTCCTGCACATTCCTCCCCCCCCCCCCCCCCCCCTAATCGCGGGCCCCTTCAGCCTTTGATGGACTCTCCTCCGTGACGATCTCCAACGTGGGAGAAACCTCAATTCCTAGTAAGGGCGCCGACTCCACATCAAAAATAATAGGCCTCTTAGGGTCGGCATTGGCAGCACCGATCCTTCTAGTCTCAACCCTCCATCTTTTCCTCGGTACCGCCTCTTCCTCACAGTGAGACGACTCGTCAATCAGGTGAAAAACGGGGTGGGCATAGGTATCAATCGACGTGATGGACTCCTGTGGGCCGGAATCTCCCAACATCGAAGCTAGAGTTTGATCATTTCGTACGGACTCTGCCATTACGAACTGCATTCCAGCCGAAGCGACCGCCTGGCAGAATGCGGGAACCGAAGCCTTCGCCTTCTTAGAAGCTCGCCGACCTGACACTAAAAGGAAATTATTTCAAAAGACGACAATAGATGTCTATAAGCTATGACGAAGACGAAGTGATTGCGAAACGGAAAATCCGACTTACTAGTCGAATGCTTGGGCCAAAACAACTTATTGAAGGAAGCCAATCACGGATCCCCACAGTGTGAGGTAGGACGCGAGCTTCCTAGTCTTCAATGTTGGGAACCATGGAAGGTGGACGCCTCTCATCTAAAAATGTAAGGACACGAACAAGTCAAAAAACAAAAAAGAGAAAGGGTAAACAAACACACTACAGATGGTAAATGATTCTTACGGTTGAAACTCCATTGCTCGGGGAACCCGGCTGGGTTCACCACTACGTGCTTGGTTCTGACAAAGAAATAGTTGCACCAGAACCGACGGTTTGCTTTGTCATCCATCCCCGCCACCAACCCTTTAGTCCCGCAGCGGCGAATATGAATCAGCGTACCCCTATAAAAACTCGGCGAGAGGAGGTGTAGCGGGTGGCGGATGGAGACCTCACAGCCGGCCAACTCTGCGAGCTTCACCAATATCAGAAACGTTTTGTACATGTAAGGGGAAAGTTGCACTGGGCAGACGCCGTAGAAACGACAGAACTCCTCTGCTAATGGAGGAAGAGGAAGAGAATAACCCACCAAAAACGGGTAGGCAT
>ML261625.1:11324-24188 GCA_005239495.1 Nicotiana undulata | reverse complement strand
TCCCTTCCCCCCCCCCCCCCCCCTTTTCCACCGTCTCTCACCCCTCTCTAGAGACCAGCCGGTCTCCGCCTTCCTCCACCCTGCTCCGCCGGCTGGGAATCGCCACCGGTGGCAGAGCTTCTCCAATCAATCCCATTTTTTTACCAGTGAATCCTCATCCTCCCCTCAATCACCTCCCAGTATCGATTTCTCCAAAAACCCAACCAAAAACTTTCAATTTCAAATCTGAGAAATCTGAAACCCTATGTTCTACCACCGGCCGATTTAGAGACATCCAACGACTCATACCTTCATGAGTCAATTGATCTTGACTAGAGAAATTGATTCATAAGGGTTTGACTCATTTTCAAACCCTGCCGGAGTCCAACCAAGATCCAGCGACCCCCAAGTTTTCCGGCCAAAGATTTTTCTAGAAAAGGAACAGGTATTTCCTTTTTATTTATTCTTTTCCTAGGGTTTTACTGTGAAAAGAAATCATGAACAAACTAATAGGTTTAATTACTGTTTCTATTTGTTCCTTCCTAGACTAGCTTATTTCTCTTGTTATTTTGCTCCTATTGGCTTGAACGTTCCTTCTTGTAGTTAATTTAGAACCTGAATAGACGTTTTTGCTCAATAGATAACTTAAGACTCTTATTGCTATATCAGTGCATTTTTGTTCCCAGCATTGATTCATGTTTGGTTAATTGACCTTGCGTATTGATAGTTCACTTATACATGCCTAGGTTAAATTGAACCCTGTTTGAATATTGGAATGATATAGTTCAGACTTTAATTATTCATGATTTTTAAATGTGCTTCATGTATTTGTATCTTGGTTGATTGACTTATTTATTATGTGTTTTTTTGGGTTTTAATTCACTGATGAATTAGTTCAGGTAAATATGAATATAGGATGACTAGAACTCTTTGATAATTAGTCTCCTAACCTATTGTCTCATTAGTAAATTTGATTCTAATGAGTTAACTACCCCAACCCCAATTGTGTACATGTTAGGTGTATCTAAAATGGTGATTGATTAAGTTAACTAACCTAAGATTTGACTTGGTTAGCTCTTGAATCTAATCCAACCTTAGTTAGTCACCTAAAGTTGATTAATCAAGTAATCATAAATTGATTAGGAGTTGATTATACTTAAAACAAGTTAGCTGATTTGCGACTTCACTTAAAGTCAAAGTTAATCACTCAGTTAAGCTAGTTAACTATAATTGCTAGATAAGCACTTTTGAAATTATTTAAACCAATTAATTCAATTAACTATTTTTTTTATTTTATTAAAATGATTAGTCAATTCGAGTAAATTAATTAGGAAAAAAGGAATTAGTCACACTTAATTAGCAGACCTAATCAAAAGGTAAAATAATTAAGCTAACAACTTAGTTGACCTAAGTCTTAGATAACTAGTTAAGACCAATTAACTAAGTCTAAGAACAAATAATTCACCTAAGCTTAATCTCTAGTTAATGATGAATCAATTTCAAGTTCTTTACCCTATTAGTCAACCCTAGTTAATAAATAACCTTGATTAACCTTAAAGGGTAATCCTAAGGGTAATTCTAGGACCTAGAGGGGTAATTTGCTGCTTTAGTTGAGGGAATCTTGGGTGTAACAACCCAAGAACCCTCTAGAACTAGAAAATCAGATTTTTTGGGGATAGAATAGTGATTGTAAGGCTGGAATTTTCTAGAATGAGGGCAGTTGTCCCAAAGGATAAGGGTAACAGCTGCCATTGTACTATTTTCAGCCTATTGGATAAGGAATATGCTAAGCATATCCTATCCAAAATCCCCTATATATACACACACCTTTCACCATTAGGAGGACCCTTTTTTTTTTAACCTCTTTGGCCTGCTGAAAATCCTGAGTACAGAAATGTTACACACCTTTTTTTTTTTTTACACATTTTATACTCTGAATAAAATTCTCTCTACAGTCTGGAATCTCTTTCTTGAACACTGAATACTGAAAACAAAACAAAAATCAGGGTAGTCTTCTTTTGAAAAACAAAAAGTTGTTCAAAGTATGAATGTAAAAATCTGACTGTTCTTTCAAGAGTTCTCAAGGCTTCTGTGGAATTCTTATATTTGGGTTTTCATCTGTTTGTTCAACTCTAGTTTTTTTCTGAAATTCGAATATCTTCTGGGTTAGTTCTTTAGGGTCTGTTTGGATTTCTGAGGTTTGCTATTACTGCTGCTGAATTCTCTTCCTTCTTGCTGATTGTTGTGCATACTTGACCTTTATTTGGTCAAGTCTTTTGCTGTTTTTATCTTTAAAGGTATGTAACAGTGAACCTTTAGATAAAGCTAATTGTGCTGAAATTGTTGACTCATATTATGCTTTCTTTAAGATTGCGCAAATCTGAATCTTCTTCTCTTCTATTCCTCATATAAAGCTGAAGTAAGGTTACTATTATTTGAATGTATGTATGCAACTCCCGGAATCAGCTTGGTTATTTGCTAAGCCGTTAACACATTTAGCATTTGGTAGTTTGATGTTGTTTTCATATGTGTTTAGCATGTTAGGGTAATTCGCACTAGGGTAGATGAGTTTGATTCCTTAATAATCAAACTCACCCCATGATGAGTGCACAAATATTAGTATGGTTGGATGAAGTTTACCCTTCAAAGGGGTACAAAGTATGTAGTTAAAAGGGCATTAGAGTTGAGGAATCTGAACCTTTGAATGGTCAGATTCATCCTTTAAAATTCCTAAATAATCAAAGTTTCTATATAGTTTAGAATTATGTAAGAATTAGCATCAGAGTAAATGAGTTTGACTTATCGATAGTCAAATTCACCCTATATTAAGTGCTTAAACAGTAGCCTATCACCCTTTAAGGGTATGAAATGAGCAATCAATAAAGGTTGTAGAATAGTGAATCTCAACCCTTCAAGTGGTTATGTTCATTCTTTAAGAAATGCCTAAAAAATCAAAGTCACAGTACAATTATGAGTTGAATAGGACCTCTATGGAGATGAATTTGACCCCTTTTATGGTCAGATTCAGTCCATAAAAAGCAAGAACCTGCTCTGTTAGAAATGGTGTAAAAACACCATTAAGGGTGAGTCTAACCTCTTTCATGGTATGACTCATCCTATAAATGTCTAAAGACCTATTGTTACTACTGTCCAAGTAACAAACTTTGGACTTATAGTCTACATTGAAGATGGACAAACAATTATGTTCCCTTTTTAGTATAGTTTAGCATAAGCGTCATCAGATTTAAACTCGACTTCTTGTCATAGTCCTGTTCAGTCTAATGGATGCATAACACACTCAACTAATTGAGGTGTTTTTACAGATTACGAAGCAAGGTTCAAGTATATGGCCTTAAGGTAACTCAAGTCGGACAAGTTAGCTAAAACATCATTCTTTTGTAGTTTTCTTTCTTCTGAAAATGTACCTTGATAGTAGTAGTCTGTATTTATTATTTTAGAATTATGTAATTTAAAGACTGGACTGTACATCTAATTTCTGTTTTGTTCGTGAAATTTCGAGTTTGTATTTTTCCTCTTCTCTGGAAGTAATACGAGGATATTAGAAAAAAGAAACGTATGAAATCTGTATAAACACCCGTTAGATTTTGTAAAAGTAAGTATTTCAGGTTCAGTAGAGTTTCAATCAAATTAGTAGGTTGTCTTCAATTTATCTTACATCTTGTAATCAATGTATAAATACGTGTGAATTTGGATCCTTTTGTGATGACCCAAAAGGTCATCCTAAGTAATTCTAGCTAAATCTGTATTTCGAGTCCCCGAAGGCCTCCGTTAATCTCACCTTGATATGCGTGCGCAGCCCGGGCGTGTTGCCGGGAAGCTTTTATGTGAAAACTTGATGAAAATAGAATTTTATGATAATTCAATGAATAAAGTTGACTTTGACAACATTTTTGGTAAACGGATCTGGACCCGTGAATTGACGGTCCCGGAGGGTCCATAGGAAAATATGGGACTTGGGCGTATGCCCGGAATCGAATTTCGAGGTCCCAATCCCGAGAAATAAATTTTTAAAGAAAATTATTTTCTGAAAATAATAAAGGTTTTTGAAAATGAACTTTGATGTGAAAGCCGTGTTACCGGGCCCGTATTATGGTTCCGGAGGCCGGAACAGGTTTAATATATGTTATGTGACTTATCTGTGAAATTTGGTGTAAAACGGACTTGAAATGACGTGTTTCGGATCAAAACTGGAAAAAGTTAAGCTTTATGAAGTTTTAAGAAAATTCTATGAGTTTTAAGGTTTAATTCCTTGTTTTGATGATATTTTGGTGATTTAATAGCTTGAATAAGTCCGTAGGATGTTTTGGGAGTTGTGTGTGTTTTTGGTTTTAAGCCCCGAGGGCTCGGGTGAGTGTTGGGTAGCTAACGGGGTGTGAAAAGTGCTAAACATCTGGTGTTTTGATGAATTGCTGGTGTCCAGGTATTGACTCTATGCGAACGCACCCAAGGGGATGCGAATGCATAGAGTAAAAATGGGGTCTGGGGGAGCTGGGTAATTTGTGCTATGCGAACGCACCTAGTGTGGTGCGAACGCAGAAGGTAGGGGTGACTTAGGCTATGCGAACGCACCCTCCAAGGTGCGAATGCGGAGGCTCAGGGTTAGGACCATATGCGAACGCATCACGTAGACCGCGAACGCACAGGGTTAGTGTCCAGGGGAGGGCTGGGGGTCATTCACCCTATGCGAACGCGACCCCTCAACCGCGAACGCATAGGCCATAGCTTCTAAACCTCCGCGAACGCGGCCTGGGGCCCGCGAATGCGGAGAGTAATTTTGCCTAGTCGATTTTTAAGTCCCAAAACAGAATCATTTCTGGATTTCTCCCATCTTTCACTTCCTCCTTCTTCCTCAAACTCCCGTAGACGAAATTAAGGCTTTCCTTCCTCCAAGCTCCATAGGTATGTATATTTAACTCCATTTTCTTCCGTTTTCATCAATCAAACACTAGAATCTAGGCCTAAAATCCTAAAATCAAGGTAGAAATTAGGAGTTTTGGGTAAAGTTAGGTTTTGGGGAATTTTGGGTAATTCAACTCCAATTTGGGGTCGGATTTCAAAACAAATTATATATTCTAACTCGTGGGGTTATGGGTGATCGGGTTTTGGTCCGAGCCTCGTGTTCAGACCAAGCAGGCCCGGGGTCAAATTTTGGTATTTTTGGAAGAATGCTAGAATTGAATATCTAGGCTATGGGATTGTGTTATTGAGTCTTTATTGATATTATTGAATTAATTATGCCTAGATATCGTTGTTTCGGAGTCGGATTATAAAGGAAAGACGGTCTTAGAGGGGTGATTGCTATACTTTGGACCGAGGTAAGTGTCTTGCCTAACTTTGGTGAGGGAATAGGTATTATTTGCTATGTGCTAAGTGATTATGATGTCCATTGCATAGGTGAGGTGATGAGCACCTATGCAATGTGTGTCAAGCATGCCCGTGAGTCTATTTTGATAGAAATTGCAGTATTTCTCCCATGTTTAGCATATTATGATATTGTCTCTACGTGGTAATTAATTTTTGTTGAAAGTATTGGTCGTTGAGCTTGAGAAGTGTTGATACGAATGAGAATCCAAGCGTAAAGTATACAATTGAAGTGATTGGTTATAGATGAGACCCTTGCCGGGCATTTGTTGAGTTATTAATTGATGTATTCTCCTTGCCGGGACGATAGAATTTTATTGAATATTTCCATACACATGAGACTTCTTGTTGTTGATTTTCACATTATATTGTTGCTTTTTATTATTTATTGCACGAGGGGAAATGCCGTGCTGATTGTTTGTTATTTATCACACAGGGGGACATGCCGTGTTGATCGTTTATTATTTATTGCACGAGGGGACATGCCATGTTGATTGTTTGTTATTTATCACACGAGGGAACATGCTGTGTTGATCGTTTATTATTTATTGCACAAGGGGACATGTCGTGCTGATTGTTTGTTATTTATCACACGAGGGGACATGCCGTGTTGATCGTTTATTATTTATTGCACGAAGGGACATGCCGTACCATGATTTACATTGATTATACCATGTTTTGCATAGTGAGGAAGGGTGATGTCGTTCCATTATTTACATTCTTGGCGTTTGTACTTGTCTTTACTTGGTATTTTCTGTTAAACTGCTTCTTATATGCTTTCTTATGATCAATATACTATCATATCTCACTTGTGATCCCTTTAACTTCTCCCGTTTCCCTAGTTTGTCTGCTTACTTCTTGCGCTGCTATCTGTGTCATATGTTGTGGAATAGGACGTTTGCACATCGTTGCTAAGTCTAGCCTCATCACTACTTCGGTCGAGGTTAGGCTCGGCACTTACTCAGTACATGGGGTCGGTTGTACTGATGCTACACTGAACTTCTTAATGTTGTGCAGATCCTGCATCCGGACCCAGTGGACCGCATTGAGGGAGTCACCTTCAGTCCACCCAGAGCTTCAAGGTATACCCGCTGGCGTTCGTGGGCCTTTTTGTCTCTCCTGCATTTTAATTCCTTATTGTCTTACTTTTTCTACTAGTTTAAAGACAATTATATATTTCTTTTCAGACTCTGTATTTAGCACTCAGTTTAGATAGTCCGTGAGGTTGTGACACCCCGGTTTTGGGATTATGCAATGCTGTTATCTTTACTATGTCATTACGCATTTTCAGAGTATGGTTACATTTTCGCTGTTAAAGTTATGAAGTATTTTGGTTATTTCAGTTAAGATTTGAAGGGTATTAGATTTTACTACTGTTGGATTGATTTGAAAATATTAATGTGTAGTTTACGTTGGCTTGTCTAGCGGGTTCAACGTTTGACGTAGTCACGGTCTGAAAGGTGGGAATTCAGGTCGTGACAAGTTGGTATGAGTGCCCTAGGTTGCTTAGGTTTCACAACTCACGGACAAACTTGGTAGAGTCTGAGGGATCGGTACGGAGATGTCTGTATTTATCCCCCAGAGGCTGCAAAGTTAGGATACTCCTCTTCTCTTCATACTCTATCGTGTGAATTTATTCTATCATTGATGATTGAACTTGCCTACTCTTATCCTCTCACTAATCTCGACAACATGCGAAGCGTCTACGACCGTACAAGAGATGAAGCCCCAATGACAGCTACGATCGAGGGAAGAGACAGAAGCAGAGCGCAGTCTAAAGCTCGAACATCAACACTTATTGTACAGTCTCAAATTGATCTAGATGCGGAGGTTCTAGCTCAGTCAGTATATGTGGACTAGATTAGATTCCGGAAGGATTTATAGCTACTCTATGGTTTCAGGATGCACTAGTCCGTTCATTGAGGTTGGACAAGTTACCAAACAAGTTCCACTCCATTTCAGTGGTATATCTTTTGAAGACCCACAGGATTTTCTTGACCGCCTCTATGAGGTATTGCACACCATGGGAATAAGTGTAAAGCAACATGATTGATTTATATGAGCTGTGAAGTTTAACATCGTGGATTATCAGGTATTGTGACCTATGACTTGTGCCACGTGGGGAGGTCCACTGTCAAGGAATAGATTGAGAGGCCACATGTCATATCAGTTTTGATTTGGAATGTATAAGGCCGGGGATTGTTTTTGCAAGAGATAAAGCTGGGAATTTCGGTACGTCTACCTCCTTAATAACCCTATACCTCAGTACCAGAGGATTTATTCAAACGACTTGGAGTCTACAAAAGTCTACTCAGCGTGGAAGTTACGGATGTGTCGGGTCATAAGACGTTATCGGAATATGCCATCAGGTTCGATAAGTTAACCCGTCACACTCTTACGTTGGTTCGTATAGCCAGAGGACGAGTCCCCAGACTCATTAAAGGATTCAAAAATGATTGTAAAATTTGGACGACTCAGGGCAGGATGATTCTTTGTGTCGGCTAGTGGTAGAAATTGCCTTAGGCTTGGGAGGGTCATATTTCATCAGAGCACTTAGGCTACGTGCCCCATTGCAGCTACAACTCAACTACATGGCCACTTAGTGAAGAAGGAGCCGGAAGGTCGGAAGTGGAGGTTAACTTCTTAGAGGTGGAGACCCAGTCTGTTGTTATATTTTCTATGGTATGGATGAGGTTGTTACATTAAATGGTTTCATTAAAAGAACAGTCTCTAATTACTATAAAGTGGCGATTTTCGGAACTTAATTCGATTATGCTCATCTAATAAAAAAATTCTAAGATGCTCCACTCTCGGGTGAGCTTCATAACTCTAAAAATCTACTTATGTGAATACTTGTATTGAGAAATCCTATGGGAATAACTGTGTTCACCAGGACGTGTTGAAATTTTGCTTAACAAAACTATTTAAATGAAGGAAATGGAATGTTTCGAGGGGCCCGATATTCATATTACTTGTGATTCAGGAATGAGGATGAGATCCTCGCGTGTTAACATGATTGGGTATAGTTAGACCGGGCCTCGAGCCGCGGTGGAAGGTATGTAAAGATGAAACCTTTGTGATGGAGAATCTAGTGATTAAATTCCCCCTGGTGAATTAAGCATGTATCTTTTACTATAATACTACTAGGAAGTCATGCTTGTTAAAAGACTTATGTGTAAAATAGGAGTAGTAATAATAATATTAATTAATAAATAAATAAACTAATTAACCATCTGTGCGTAATTTGCTAAATTCGTGCTAGAATTATGGAGCCTTAACTTACAAGGTAGGTGCCCGCCCCAGGTGGCGTTAGATGAGGCACGTTATGTTGCATAATTATGAGGTCTTCAGGCATCGTAACCCGATATCAGCATTGTGAAAGTATTGGAGGAGCAGTTACATGAATTGTTGGGTAAAGATTTTGTTATGGCCTATTGTTTCTCCTTGGGGTGCTCCAGAGTTGTTTGTTAAGAAGTAAGATGGATCAAGGAAGATGTGTATTGGCTACAGACAAATTGAGCAAGGTTACTATTAAGAATAAGTGTCAAGTGCCGAGGATTTTCGACTTATTTGACCAGCTTCACGGTGCTACGGTGTTCTCTAAGATAGACTTGAGATCTGGTTACCACCAGTTGAGGATCAGGGCGTCTGATGTGCCCAAGATGGCTTTTCGCACTCGTTATGGGCATTATGAGTTTTTGTTCATGCGTTTTGGTTGACTAATTCCCCCCCTGCTTTCATGGAGTTGATGAACCGGGTATTCATGCCTTATTTGGAATCGTTCGTTATTGTTTTCATTGATGATATTTTGATATACTCTCGCAGCCGAGAGGAGCATGAGCAGCACCTTAGAGTCGTCCTCCAGACTCTGAGAGATCGGCAGTTGTATGCAAAGTTTTCTAAGTGCAAGTTCTTGTTGAGTTCTGTGGCATTCTTGGGCCACGTGGTATCCGCAGACGGCATTCAAGTGGATCCGAAGAAAGTTTCAGCAGTTAGAGATTGGCCTAGGCCCACTTCATCCACGGAGATTCAGAGTTTCTTGGGACTCGCAAGCTATTATCGCTGGTTCGTGGAGGGGTTTTAATCTATAGCAGCCCCTATGACCAAGTTAACGCAGAAGAGTGTTCAGTCCAGATGGTCTGAGGAGTGTGAAGCGAGATTTCAGAAGCTCAAGATAGCATTGACCATAACACCAGTGTTGGTATTGCCCACATGTTCAGGTTCTTATACCGTGTATTGTGATGCTTCGCGGGTTGGGCTTGGTGTAGTGTTGATGCAGGATGGGAAGGTTATACCCTATGCTTCTCGTCAGTTGAAGATTCATGAGAAGAACTATCCAGTCCATGATTTGGAGCTTAAAGCTATTGTTCATGCCTTGAAGATTTGGAGGCACTATTTGTATGGGGTACCGTGTAAGGTATTCACTAATCACTAGAGTTTGCAATACTTGTTTAAGCAAAAGGAGTTGAATATGAGGCAGAGGAGGTGGTTAGAGTTGTTGAAGGATTATGATATTACTATTCTCTATCATCCGAGAAATGCCAATGTGGTGGCCGATGCCTTGATCCGGAAGTCAGTCAGCATGGGTAGTTTGGCTTATCTATCAGTTGGAGACCGGCCATTGGCTTTGGATGTTCAGGCATTAGCCAATCGAATTATTAGATTGAAGGTTTCTGAGGGTGGCAGTGTTTTGGCCCATACCGTCGCTCGTTCTTCATTGTATGATCGTATTCGTGCCAGGCAGTATGATGATCGTCATTTGTGTGCTCTTAGAGATGCAGCTCGGCACGGACGTGCCAAGCAGGTCTCAGTTGATGCTGAGGGAGTTTTGAGATTGCAGGGTCGTATATATGTTCCTAATGTGGACGACATTCGTGAGTTGATATTGCAGGAGGCCCATAGTTCCCGGTTTTCCATTCATCCGGGCGCCGTGAAGTTGTACCGGGACTTGCGGTAGCATTATTGGTGGCGTAGAATGAAGAGGGATATCGTGGCTTATGTAGCTCGGTGCTTGAATTGTCAGCAGGTTAAGTTTGAGCACCAAAGACCCGGTGGTTTGATGCAGCAAATTCAGCTTCCCAAGTGGAAGTAGGAGCGTATCACGATGGATTTTGTAGTTGGACTTCCACGGACCCAGAGGATGGTTGATGCAATATGGGTTGTGGTGGATAGGCTGACCAAGTCATCACATTTCAATCCGGGGGCAGTTTCATCTTCAGCGGAGAAGTTAACTTAGATATATATGAGGGAGATTGCTATATTGCACGGTGTGCCCTTATCTATCATATCGGGCCAAGGTACTCAGTTTACCTCCCACTTCGGGAGAGTATTTCAGCGAGAGTTGGGCACACAGATTGAGTTGAGCACAACATTTCATCCTCAGACGGACGGACAGTCCGAGCGTACTATTCAGATTTTGGAGGATATTTTGTGGGCATGTGTTATTGATTTTGGTGGTTCATGGGATCATTTCTTGCCTTTAGCAGAGTTTGCCTACAACAACAGTTACCAGTCGAGCATTCAGATGGCTCCGTATGAGGCGTTGTATGGTAGGCGATGTCGGTCTCCAGTCGGATGGTTTGAGCCCGGAGAGGCTTGGTTATTGGGTTCTGAGTTAGTCCAGGATGCCTTGGATAAGGTGAAGATCATTCAGGATAGGCTTCATACAGCTCAGTCCAGGCAAAAGAGTTATACAGATCGTAGAGTTCGAGATTTGGCTTTCATGGTAGGAGACCAGGTGTTCCGTCGAGTGTTGCCTATGAAGGGCATGATGAGATTCGGAAAGAAGGGCAAGTTGAGGCATGGGTATATTGGTCTATTTGCGATTTTGGACAAGGTAGGAGAGGTGGCCTACAGACTTGCCTTGCCACCGCATTTATCAGCCGTGCATCCAGTGTTTCATGTATCTATGCTCCGGAGGTATATTGCAGATCCATCTCATGTTCTTGACTTCAGCGGTGTCCAGTTGGACAAGGATCTGACTTATGAGGAGGAGCCGGTAGCTATATTAGATAGGAAGGTTTTCCAGTTGAGGTCGAAGAGTTACCCTTCGGTACGTGTTCAGTGGAGAGGTCAGCCTGTCGAGGCAGCTACTTGGGAGTCCGAGTCAGATATGAGGAGTCGTTATCCCCATCTTTTCCCAGGCTCAGGTACTTTTCTATGTCCGTTCGAGGACGAACGTTTGTTTTAGAGGTGGAGATTGTGATGACCCAAAATGTCATCCTAAGTAATTCTAGATAAACCTGTGTTTCGAGGACCCAAAAGCCTCTGTTAATCTCACCTCGATATGCGTGCACAGCCCGGGCATGTTGCCGGGAAGCTTTTATGTGAAAACTTGATGAAAATGGAATTTTATGATAATTGAATGAATAAAGTCAACTTTGGTCAACATTTTTGGTAAACAGACCCCGACCCGTGATTTGACGGTCCCGGAGGGTCCGTAGGAAAATATGGGACTTGGGCGTATGCCCGAAATCGAATTTCGAGGTCCCAAGCCCGAGAAATGAATTTTTAAAGAAAATTGTTTTCTGAAAATAATAAAGGTTTTTGAAAATGAACTTTGATGTGAAAACCGTGTTACCGGGCCCGTATTATAGTTTCGGAGCCCGGAACAGGTTTAATATATGTTATGTGACTTATCTGTGAAATTTGGTGTAAAACGGACTTGAAATGACGTGTTTCAGATCAAAATTGGAAAAAGTTAAGCTTTATGAAATTTTAAGAAAATTCTATGAGTTATAAGGTTTAATTCCTTGTTTTAATGATATTTTGGTGATTTAAAAGCTTGAATAAGTTCGTAGAATATTTTGGGAGTTGTGTGTATTTTGGTTTTAAGCCCCGAGGGCTCGGGTGAGTTTAGGGTAGCTAACGGGGTGTGAAAAGTGCTAAAAATCTGGTGTTTTGATGAATTGCTGGTGTCCAGGGATTGACTCTATGCAAACGCACCCAAGGGGATGCGAACGCATAGAGTAAAAATGGGGTCTGGGGGAGCTGGGTAATTTGTGCTATGCGAACGCACCCAGTGTGGTGCGAACGCAGAAGGTAGGGGTGACTTAGGCTATGCGAACGCACCCTCCAAGGTGCGAACGCGGAGGCTCAGGGTTAGGACCATATGCGAACCCATCACGTAGAGCGCGAACGCACAGGGTTAGTGTCCAGGGGAGGGCTGGGGGTCATTTACCCTATGCGAACGCGACCCCTCAACCGCGAACGCATAGGCCATAGCTTCTAAACCTCCGCGAACGTGGCCTGGGGCCCGCGAACGCGGAGAGTAATTTTGCCTAGTCGATTTTTAAGTCCCAAAACAGAATCATTTCGGGATTTCTCCCATCTTTCACTTCCTCCTTCTTCCTCAAATTCCCATAGACGAAATTAAGGCTTTCCTTCCTCCAAAGCTCCATAGGTATGTATATTTAACTCTATTTTCTTCCGTTTTCATCAATCAAACACTAGAATCTAGGCCTAAAATCCTAAAATCAAGGTAGAAATTAGGAGTTTTGGGTA